>ML372405.1:227932-244054 GCA_005239525.1 Nicotiana knightiana
GAGATTAATCAACCAAAATATATTAATATCACAATGAATTCATCCCCAACGGGTTCTACCAAAACCCTAGACTAAAGAATTTAGCTACTCATGTTATTGAGAATCAAAACTAAAGTAAATTGCATAATTGAAATACAAAGGAATGAATACTAGATGTAGAAATCAATCTTTTGGCACTTCAATGATTTTCTTCTGTTGAATCCTTTGAATGCCTTCCGAAAGCCTTGTAGTTGTGTTTTAGGAGTCTATTTATATGTTTAGGGCGAACCCTAACCGTGTAGGGGACTTCTATTTCGACCGGGAACCACTTAAACTCGTCAAAACTCGGATTTGGCCGAAACTGGGAACCCCGGGGGTTTGGACCCAAAGGCCTGGCTAACGCCAGGGTAGGGCTGGCGTTTCAGCCCTAACGCCTGGCTAACGCCAGGGTAGGGCTGGCGTTGCAGCCCTAACGCCTAGCTAACGCCAGGTAGGGTCAGGCTGTAGGGCTCTGTCGCCCGGCTATCGCCCGAGTGTCTCTTTTCGCGTATTTTTCGACGTATTTGCATCCCTTTAGTTCCGTTTCCATCTCCAATTCACCTACACATGAAATAAACTCCATTAAGCACATAAAAAGTGTATTTTTATCATTAACGCACCTCAAATGTAAGGTATATTACATATTAAACTATGCATTTTAGTCTCGCATCAGGCATACATGCTTATTGGTCACAAATGTTCTTAATCCCAAGCAAAGTTCTCAAAATAATAGAGGCGTACTGTAGGAGTTATGTATGGTCTGGTTCTAATGTTATCACAAGAAGATCACTGATGGCTTGGGAGAAAATGTGTACACCTAAGAGTGCAGGAGGGCTAAATCTCATCAACCTGAAACTATGGAATAAGGCTGTTGTTGCTAAAAATTACTGGGATATTGCACATAAAGTGGATACGATATGGGTTTGGTGGATTCAATCCTATTAGATAAAAAATCAGCAGATAGATAACATACCAATTCCTCAACAGGCTTCTTGGTTGGTCAGGAAGCTGATTGGGGCAAGGGAGATAGTGGACCTGAGGCAGACAATGGCTCAAGAAAAATACAACATGATCAGACAACTCTACCACCATATGCTTGGGCGATTACCTAGAGTGGAGTGGAATGAAGCAAGAGCCAAAGCTAAGTTTACTACGTGGATGTTCCTCCAAAACAAATTACTTACAAGTGATAGACTCATGCCATGGGGTATGTCAGTGGACACGGTATGTAGCTTGTGTCAAATATATAATGAGAGCAGAAACTACCTTTTTGTGGAATGTGTCTTTGCTCAAAGGATATGGAACAAAGTCCTAATGTGGCTTCAGATGTAACCAAATGGTCTGAAATCATGTGACCAGCATCGGAGATGGGCAATTGAGAATGCTAAAGGCAAATCTCAGGCAGCTGCTGCATTCAAGATGATATATGCTGAGATAATCCACTTGATATGGTGTGAAAGAAACAATCAAGTGTTTGAGAAGACCAGAAGAGATGTAGATGACATAGCAAGAACTATAGCTTGTGTATGCAATGTTAGAACTACTGCTGGAATTAGGAGATTAATGCAGGAGTTAAAATTTCTTAATTGATTTAATAGTTAAAAGGCGAGATGAGAGGTTAACTGATGTATAGGGAGAGATACTGTATAGATATATCTGACTGAGTTTTAAATCAGATATGATTTTGTAATGATTCACCTGGTGATTAATAAAAATTCCTTAATTACAAAAAAAGAAGAAGTTAATTTGCATATTAACATCGGCACTATATGAGGAAGGGTATTACATCAAACCATATCAGATTCTATCTAAATGGATTGAGTCGTCTTTCTTAGAAAGTGCTTCGTCCTCGATGTAAAAAATTTTAGCGCGAAATTAAATTTGCGCCAATACGAGTACGGAAGAGAAACCTCCAAAAAAAAGTATGAACTGGCTATAAATTTTTGGTTAGTTTTATATGTTACATATATCAGATCTTTGTTCCTTTTTTTAAAACAAAATTATCTGCTTCACTAACCATGGGCTGGTTATAAATTTTTGATTTGTCTAGTATGTTACATATTTATAAAATGGTGATTGTTTCCTCTATATTAAGACAGAATAAGGTAATTGAATGCGTTGCTTCATCATTTATTTCTTATTTTTCTCGTTTAATAATGTACCACCATTTGGTGACTTTCTATTTAAGAAAAATTAATCCCAACCTTCAATCCTAACAAGTAAAGAATATGAAATATGAGATGCATAGACCTACTAATGTATCTCACACTTACAAAAACATAATTATTACTTCAAAGTAGCTGGGCAATTCTATATTTTTCTTCATTGTTAGGTAACCATGATTTGCTTAGTAAATAATTAAAAATAGGATTACTGTTCCTCAGTAAACTTCAGAATATTTTTGTACGTATACAAGGACAACTTCCCACATAAATAATTATTTTGCAATACGTAGAAAAATACAACTTCCTACCTAAACCTTAAAATAGTATTATAGTGGCACAAGCATGCTTGTGCTATAGTCAATACCAAAATTATTTAATGTGATAGATTACAAATCTACCAAATCAATATTTTAAATAATTATTAACTCCCATTATTTCTACGGATATATTGAATTAATACCATAGTCAGTATATCACCAGTACAAAATAAAATAAATTCTGTTGACTTCAATTTTACAAACTGATAAAAAGTGCATATCTAGACCAATATGCTTACACCGGTTCTAATTAGTTAGACCCTTGTTTTCTTCGATCTCAAATTTAAGTAATTTATTCAATAGATAATAGAGAATATATATATTGTGTCCAATATTCGCAATCGATATTTATTTATTTAGCTAGACGTATCTGGTATTTAAAATTTATTGGCCTTACGAATTTAAATTCATGTTGGATACGTTAACTAAAGAACTAGTGTTACTCCATTTACCAATAAGTGTTTTTGCTCTCAGGATTTAAACTGAGACTTTTAATTAAAGATAATGATTCTACATCCTTTTGTAGTGTTGTATAAATACTACGATTTTGTGATGTATTAACAGCAAGGTGTTCATGGTTCGGTTTAGATTAATTTTTTCTAAAAAGAAACTAAACCAATTAAGTCGGTTTTTCAAATATTGGAATCAAACCAAACCAATTAAGTCGGTATTTTATCGGTTTTTGTCGATTTTCAGTTTTTTGATTATCTATCAGATTTTTTTCTTAAATATGAGACATAAACTACGAAATACATATTCCGGCAACTACATTTCAACGTAATACTATCAAATCAATTGATCTTTGAGAAATCTATCATTTACCAAGATATATTGATGATAGCTGAATCAAATAGTGATGATAAATTTAATTACTCAATTAAAAATTGATTATTTTAACATGAAATAAATTCTTATACTTAGCAAAAGAAAAATACCAATCAAACTAGAATATAAAAGCAAAAATAGCAAAGAACTAGGCTAAAAAGACAAACGACTAATATGTACCATAAAATTTTAGAAACATTATATAAAATAGGTGTAATAATAAATTTAAATAACTACTTTTATTGTCGATTTGGTTCAAATTTTTTCGGTTATTTTTTTATTAAAACCAAAACCAAACAAAACCTAAAATATATCACTTTTTTTTTGATAATTTAGTTTGATTTTTTGGATTTTTAAGAACACCCCTGACTAACAGATTTAAAGAGGAGGATCTTGATATAATCTCATTTTCTTACTGTTCAATTTTGTTTTAGCCCACCTTTTCATTTCTTTATTTCATCCGTAATTTCTGTTTTACTCTTAAAATAATTTAGTAATTAAAGTAATTTAAAAGAAGAAATTCAACAAAAATTATACTAATAGTGACAGAAAATTGGCGTCATGATCAGTGGCAATAGGTGAAAAATTAGTCAACGTGAGGGGTAAATACGGAATACGTCATCCTGACAGAAATACCCACTATGAGAAACACCCTTTGCTGACTACAATCTCTGAATAGCCTCTCTGACCTTCCCATTATTAAATAAATAAATAAATGTAAAGAGTTTGGAAAAATAAATCAAATAAATAAATTAAAAGAAAAGAGACAAAGTACAAAACTTAGAGGTCCCAAGATACATTGCCCCCACTAAAAAGTAGGTTGCTTTACAAATAATCCACCTCTTTCCACCAAAATAAATAAAAAATAAAATAAAGATGTACTTTTAACAATATTTTTCTAATAAAATACCCAAATAATTAAAAGTTAAAAGAAAATCAAGATTTTACTTTTCCTGTTTAGGAAAAAGATTAGACTTTATACAATATGATTATGTGGTACGTAAAACTTTTTGCCGCTTTATGTATAATAAGATTCTATGGAAATTAGACCAAAATATTGTTTTTGGATAAGACATTAGAAAGAGTAACCTAATTTTCGGAACGACATTTTATTAGACATGTAGAAGTTAAATACTGAATAAGCTAAATGTAAGAAAATAAAATATAGAATACTCTATATTAATTGCGATTAAGAAGAATATCATATTATAGGTTATTAGTATTGAATTATTGACCATAAACTATGAAAATAGAACTTGAATGATTTTAGTGAGGTAATTTGAATACATACACCAAGTTAATGTATATTTATGTGAAGTAATTTAATTGCGACAGAATTTTATAAAAAATAAAAATTTTTAAAATTTGTTGCCTTAAATATGCTATGAGATTTTGTGACTACAAAATATATTATTAAGGATTAAATAATTTTTTTAAATTAAATTATTTTTGAATTCAAATATGTGTCATAGTAATAATATTTCAAAATAGCATAGGCTAACCAGTTTCCAGATTGGTAATTGAAAAACAATCAGCATTTGTAAAATCATTCAAAAATAGCCACTATTTTATGCAGAGATAAAATTTGGACAAAAATACCCTTGCTGAAACATGGAAAGTTTCAGCATAATATGCTAGATGGAGCTCCTGCGTATAAACGTTCACCATATTATGTTAGAACTCCAATACATTATGAAATTCCAGCACACTAAACTAGAATCTCATATATATAAAATTCGAATTCCAGCATACTATGCTGGAATTTTACTAAATCCTTATGAGCATTTTTGTTCAGACTTATTTTTACATGAAAAAGTAATTAAACTTCAATTGTTTATTAACTTGTGATTAATTTTTGATTAGCAGTTATAAATCAGGCGATTTCTGATGTTTTCCCTCATGTTATTGCATAAAAATGAAATAAGATGGAGTACTATTAATCTCATTTTCCTATTTCTGAGTCTATGGAGTCATTAATTAGTATTAATAACATCTTTAACTTCACTTTAACACCTGAATATTTTTCATAGTCATTCTCGCAATAAAGGTGTCTATTATACTCCTGTCATATCATTAATTAATGTATCTTATTACTTTAGTTTTCCGTTGAACTCGTGTCCTACAAAAAAACTTTTCTCCAAATAAATTTATCTACCCCTTCTAAATAATTTATATATATTAACTTTGAAGATGAAATATTTTATTATAGATCTCTTTACCGTTCTTTCACACTTCTTTGTAAATTTTCACACATAAAATAATTTATTAATAGCCCTATATTTATAATAGTACGAAAATTATTTTATTTTGAAACATTAAAATCTTTTCTATATAATACTGACTACAATTTAATTATAAATTAAATAAGTTATAATATAAATAATTTTATTTTATTACTACAACTTTAAATTAATTTTTCAACAAACTTTGCAAGTTAATGGCTGGTCCTAAGATTTCATTTATTTTAATTTGAAGATTATGTATTTTTTTTAATTTTTAATTTTTGCATTTCTAAGACAAAGCAAATACCAAGATTCTTTTGTGTAGTCCCAACGCACAAAACACAAAAGCACTGAGCCTCCCCTGAATTGGAAAGAGACCAGAAAGCCGACAAGAAACTCCCACAGTGGCAAAAACCCCGTAATTCTCTACTATTCCCAAGCCTATTTTTGTCAAATAAAAAATAAAAATTAAACTACAAATTCTTTTGTTAATTACTCGTTCTATTCCAATTTACTAATGTACTTTTTTTAAGTTTGTCCCAAACTAAAAAAATTTAATATTTCGATTTATTTAATCTTTAATAAAATAATTTATATCTACATAAATAAATACTGCAAATTTTATATCTCTTTTTACTTCAACTTCTTGCAATGTATCACATAAAATAAGAAGTGGAGTAATCATTAGCGTATTTTAGCAAAACCCCACCAGACATAAGCGTATTTTAGCACACTCCCCACCATCTATTTTTACCCTCGTCCTCCTTCCTTCTGCTTCTTCTTCTTCTGATGAACACAGAGCAAAACACTGCAAACACAACAACAGCCCCTCGAAAAATAACCATTCCTTTTTGCCCACTAGAACACACAATACACACAGTGAGTAAACTCTAAAACACCAAAAGATTCACTTTTTACAGCCCCAAGAACCAAGAATTCAAGAACACTCATCAAAGCTCTGATCTTTAACTCCTTTCAATTCTTAACATTCATATCTTTTTCCCATTTTCTTGGGTTTTTGTTAAAAATGGAGAAAATTGTAGTTGTTGTTAGCTGTGAACTTAAAGCTTGTGGTATAGTGTAGTTTTCTCCAAAGGGTTGTCTACTCCATTTTTGGCTTTATAAAAATCTCCCTTTTTTTGTTCACTTAAAACTTTTTTTCAACCCATAGAATGGGTTGCAGGGATATTATAGTACAAAATTTGGATCCTGTGAGAAAAAGAAGTGGTGGATTAAGAACTAAACAAGCTGGGCGTGGCTCTTGCAGAGGAAGTTAGTTCCTTTAATCTAGATTTTTAGCTGAAAAAAAATAAAACAAGAAAAGGAAAGAGAAAACACAGAAAGTGTTTTTTTTTTCTCTGTTTGAGATATTCACAAACAAAAATTAGTGCAAATGGGGTATTTGTTGAAAGAGGTTTTGAAGACACTTTGTGGAGTAAACCAATGGTCTTATGCTGTTTTTTGGAAGATCGGTTGCCAGAATAGCAAGTGAGTTTTCTTATTTCAATGAATCAAATTCTCTTTTTCTTTTTCATGTGGGTTTAGTTTTTTTTTTCTTTCTTCAAAAGTAAAAAAATTAAATTGAATGTAGAAAAATGTAATATTCGCTTGTGTTTTTTTTTGAAGTGAATTTTTTTCCATGGTAGTGAAAAAAAAAGGATCTTGGCTTGTGGGTTGATTTCATTTCTTTTTTCTTTTTGTGAGATTTTTGTTAGTTTTTTCATGCGGCTTTAGCTTTTTTTATCTTTATTCTTTTGATTTTCTTTCTCAAGAAAAAATAAAGTAGCTGAAAAAATGTAATCTTGGCTTTGTGGGTTGAGTTCAGATTTAATGTAAATTCTTCCTTTTATCTTTTTTCAAGTTGGGTAGGGCTTTTTTTTAATAATTTTTTTTTTAAAAAAGGGGGGAAGAAAATGAAATTAGATCAAGCTCAAAAAGAAAAAAAATAATAATCTTGGCTTGTGAGTTGAGTTCAGATTTATGTGATTATTTTTTTTTTTGTTGGGTAAATGGAGAAAAATGTATTTGCATTTTTGTTTATTTTGTAGAATTTTTTTTTCATCTTTTCGTTTTTCTTGTTGTTTTGGATTTTGTACTGACAATTGTTTTCACTTTGCTGAGAAAATGGAGGGCAAATGAAAGTAAGAAACTGAAAAAGTGTAAAGTCTGATGGTCCTTTTGTTGTTCAGCAATTCAGCTGCTGAAATACTGTAAACTGAGTTTCACTGATTCTATTGTGTGCTCAGTTCCTTTCTTTGACCAAGCAAACTTAGAGCTTTGTAATGTGTAGCATAATACTGTGCTACACATTATTGTTTATTTTGGTATTACTTTACATGCTATGGATTTACAGAATATTGTTTCATTTTCTGCTTTTGGCTTTGTAATTTGGAAAATGTCATTTTCTGCTTTTGGAATGTTGTGGTTGTTTTAGTCCATTTTGTCTTGAAGAATCTTTGTTGAATGAAAAGAAAAAAAAATATAAGTGATTTGTTTTAACTTTTAATTTGCTGAAACCCTTTCTACTGTTATGATTTCCTGTATACAAACATACTCATTACAGGTTTCCTCATTCTTGTTGGATTCTTTGTGTTGTTATTCTCCAATTTCTTGTCTCTTCTTCTTTATTTTTATATATACACTTCTCCAGTAATC
Organism: Nicotiana knightiana; assembly: GCA_005239525.1. Taxonomy (NCBI): domain Eukaryota; kingdom Viridiplantae; phylum Streptophyta; class Magnoliopsida; order Solanales; family Solanaceae; genus Nicotiana; species Nicotiana knightiana. The sequence goes on from ML372405.1 coordinate 236,135, forward strand.
TTGCAAATAGGAACACATAGAACTGTCACTTTCTATTTTAATGACACTGAATTTTGGCTTATCTGCTGGTATTTTGTTAACCCCTTTACTAAAGATTTTTCAAATGATTCTTTAACCTTTTTTTTCTTTTACTGAATTGGCAGGCTTTTAATTTGGGAAGAATCCTATTATCAACCTTTAACATTCTCTGGAATTCTTGGAATTTCTGAAGTTGAGAATCCTGAACTATCATTCCAAGATTGGGGTGTTTGTAATTCTCAGCTTATGAATCAGGCAGGGGAGAGAGTGCATTTACTCGTAAACAAAATGATGACGGAAAGTCAATTCAATCTAGTAGGAGAAGGGTATAATTTCTTAATTCAGTTTATTGATTCTATCTTCTTAAAAATGAGTATCAGCAAAGAGTTCGTTTACTCGTACCATGTCGTTGATATCCATAATTTTTCTTCTCAGACTAGTCGGTCGGGCTGCAGTTACTGGGAATCATCAGTGGTTTCATTCAGATGGTTTTAGTAGAGTAGCTCATCCACCAGAGGTACATATTGAGATAATTCCTAGCTTGCTGTGGTTAGGTCTTCTCCCAAGAAAGAGATATGTGGCCTGTATTACATATTATACATGATCTGTACTTTCTCCATTGCAATTAGTATTTGAATTGCTGTCCCTTGCCCATAATCACTTGTGTGGTAAAAAGTTAATATTTCACAGTTCAACTTAATTCTGTCAAAGTTAGATACATCATACACCACTTTTTTTTTGGGTTTTTTCTGCAAGGTTAACGACAAACTTAAACTAGGTTATCTTTTTTATGCAACGATGTAATGTTATTTGTGTCTCATTGTATCTTCTGGATGCATTAACTGATACTTACTGGTGTATCCTTACGATGTGGTTCTTTTAGGTACTGAAAGAGCTGACTCAACAATTTAATGCTGGCATCAAGGTACAATCTGTTTGAATTAACGCAAATGCTGTGTGTGTTTCTTTTGCGGCTCACTGATTCTTTATGTTTACTGATATGCAGACAATTGCAGTTTTTCCTATTCTTCCTCATGGTGTTGTCCAATTTGGATCATGCTCACATGTAAGTTCTTCATTTTTCTTTCCCATTTTAAAATCTTACTTGGTGAAAAATTAGTCTTGGGCACTAAGGTACTCGAATTATATCTACCATCACTGCATACAACAATTTGTTCTCAAGCTAGATCCCTTAGTTGTTGCCTTAAAAGAGAACTTATGTTGATGAATCAGGGAATGAATAGAAGAATATGTAGGGGATTTGTATTGCGGATCCAACTAGTTTGGGGTTTAGGCTAATTGATTGATTAAACATTTGTTTTTCAATTTTACTATCATAAATTATGTAAAGTAAAATGGTCATTTTTGCTGCCTCAGATAATGGAGAATATGGGTTTTGTGGAGGACGCGAGGATGCTGATAAGTCAACTAGGATGTGTTCCTGGTGTCTTGTTATCCGATGAAAATGCAATGAAAGATCCTGCAGTTAACGCTGCACCAGTTTCTCTAGATTCTTATGGAAGAGCCAAATCGATGAACTCCACTCCAATTATTGCTAGCTGCAGTTATCACAGTAACTCAAGTCAGACTGACAGTTCCGTTGGTCAAACTTCCTCTCTGGCTTCACAAGTTCAGAATAGAATCCTGTCTACTGATGCAACATTTCGAGCCCCCAATATGACCCAAAGTTTTGTTGATTCTCATGATCATCAGTTTCACAAAATTGTTCCAGAGGTGAAAGCAAACCTGTCTCCTAATTGCCACCTAATAAATAATGTGATTAAAGCAGAGGTAATTTCTCCAAACTCCAACATATGGACGAGTCAACAAGCTTCTTTGCACATTCGGAGGCCTCCCTTTCATCAGCATTCTTCTATTGATTCATTAACTGCAGATAGTGGCAGCTTAAGGTTGTTTGAACAGGGGATCACTTCAAATGCTGGTAGCCATGATTTTGGCAAAATCAACTCTTGCACAAAGTCTACTGGAAATGGGCTTCAAATCACTTCAAAATTGGACGCATCTTCTTCGTCTTATGTTGGGAACAATGTGATTACCAATCATAATTCTGATGGTCAGAGTTCACAATTTATGTGGGATGAGAGTAACGGAATAGTAGAAAACGATTTGTTTCAAGCACTCGGTATTATGCTAACACAGAATGAGAACCCGTGTTCAAGCAAGTACATGCAAGAGGTTTATGGTGAAAAACATGAAAACATGGAGCAGAATGCTTTACTTGAAAATAACAAATATGAAGATTCCTGTGTCCAAGGTCACTCGGGGGATGACCTCTTTGATGTTCTGGGTACTGATTTAAAAAATAAACTACTTAATGGAAGGAATAGTTATCAAAGTAACGGACCAGACTCGAACACAAAGGATTGGATTACGAATAACTCTACTTCTACTTCCATAATTAGTCAGTATGCTGCTTCTTCGACAATCAATCAAGGAAAATCCAATAGTGGATCATTTTCTGCGGATGGTTTTGAGCGTCTTTTGGATTCCATAGCATCCAAGCCTTCTGCCAAGCAGAATTTGGATGATGATGTTTCTTGTCGGACAACAATAACGAATTTGATTAGCTCCTCTGCTCCAAATGCTGCATCTTCCTACGGCCGAGCTGGTTTCTCTAGTCAAATTCAAGGAGAGGTATTTGGCCAGCCCAAAACTCTTGCAAAATCAGGAGCAATGGTTTCTCGTTCATTTAGATCTGAGTGCTCCAATGAAAACACAGGAGCCTATTCGCAGAGTAGTTCAATTTATGGGTTACAAATTAGTTCATGGGTGGAACAGGGTCATGAGACAAAGCCAACTAGCAGTGTTTCTACTGGATATTCTAAGAAGCCTGATGAGACGAGCAAAACCAGCCGCAAAAGGTTTAAACCAGGAGAGAATCCTAGACCAAGGCCAAAAGACCGGCAAATGATCCAAGATCGTGTCAAAGAACTGCGAGAAATTGTTCCAAATGGGGCAAAGGTTATACCTAGTTTTGAACTCTTTACCATTTCCTTTAATATATTTTCGTTATTATTATGTATATATATTTCTTTCCTTTTCTGTAGGATGAATAGTTTCTCTTATAGATGCTTTTTCCTTTTTGGATTTTATGATTTCAGTGTAGCATTGATGCACTACTGGAACGCACGATCAAGCACATGCTTTTCTTGCAGAGTGTCACCAAACATGCTGACAAATTAAAGCAGACCGGAGAGTCAAAGGTTTGATCATAACCATTTAATCTTTTGGTGATCCCGTTGTCAAAACTTGGTTTTCTAACTATGTCATGAATTTAAAATTTCTGCTGGTGGGACTACGAAGAGATGGAAAACTTTCAAGTTTAGAAGATAAACATAGGAATCTTATATAGCATCACTACTGTTAGCATAAGTTTCTTACTTTACATTTTGCAAACATTTTAGTACTCTCTACAAAATGTTAGAATGATATGTTAACAAGTGATACAAAAAGTCTGAATCTACTTGAGGATTACTTACTACTTTTCCTCTTTGTGTTGTGAACCTGCAGATTATCAGCAAGGAAGGAGGACTGCTTTTAAAAGATAATTCTGAAGGTGGAGCAACATGGGCATATGAAGTTGGTTCGCAGTCTATGGTCTGCCCTATAATAGTTGAGGATCTGAATCAACCTCGTCAAATGCTTGTAGAGGTTAGAATATATGTTAAATTACAAAGCGTTGCTCTTCTTTGAACTCGTTTATGGTTCTAGCTACAGACAAGGTGTCATTATTGTTAGGGAAATATATACTGAATTTGTTTGTTTTCTGCAGATGCTTTGCGAAGAACGAGGTCTGTTTCTGGAAATAGCTGACATAATAAGAGGATTGGGCTTGACAATCTTAAAAGGGGTTATGGAATCGAGGAATGACAAAATATGGGCAAGGTTCGCGGTAGAGGTATGTATCTACTTATCAGGATCCGGGTGGCAGTTGCTTCTTGCATTAGAACAATAGTACTTGCACTTTTGTCATCTTCAACACAACATAAATATTTGATGGTTAAATACAGGCAAACAGAGACGTGACGAGGATGGATATATTCATCTCACTTGTTCGCCTCTTGGAGCAAACATCTAAAGGTGGAGCAGAATCTGGTAATGCTATCGACAATAATGACACAACGATCATGCATTCATTCCACCAAGCAGCTTCAATACCTGCAACAGGCAGACCATGTAATTTACAATGATGAACAGGCTATGATCTTCGTCTGCACGTGTTAAGAGTGAGCAGTCAATCATTACTCGCCATGACTAACATGTACACTCGGCAGATCCTTTTGGTTTATTACAGCTAATCCTCATTTTTCGTCTGCCAAGAGCTAGAAGTATCCAGAACTCCCGAGCGTGCCAAGTTGTAACTAAGCCTGTTGTTCAGGACAGTAGGTACTTTTAATTACTTTCACAATCCATCAATGTTGTAATATCTGGCAATCGGACGCTTTTTTTTTCAATTCTTACCTTGAAGTGTACTAATTTTTAATTAGATAAAGGGAGAAGGGAGATGGAAAGTGATAATGAGAGATGGTTCATGTGAGGAGGAGAAGATTCTTGGTTTTACTCTTGTATAGAAAAGATGGAGATGATAGGAAGGGAGCTATAGGGTGTTTAGTTAGCTGATGTGTAATCTATTCTTCCATTTTCTCTGGACATGTTTCTCTGGCTTTCAAGTCTGTTTTTGCCAGCTGAATTCTTCTGCTTTGCCTTGTCGACTTCTCTTCTTCCATTTCCATTTCATTATCCTTGGAAAAGAATGTTTTAAAGTCTAATTCATCTCTTATTTGACTTGCATACAATCCTTTTTCTTCACCACGTTTACTTAATAAATATAGGAAATAATAATCATTACAAAAGTTGGGAAATTTTTTCTTTGCAGAGAGGCAATGTCAGCTAGCTATAATATCGAGGTGCCCACGAGCTGATCCGAACACCACAGTTGTTAACGTCGACTAGCCGTTTTGAGTCCATTGATCAGCTCATACGTTCATATATGCTCTAGTACCATACAAAAATAACTACTCCTATTTAACTGAGTTTTCAAGTAATAAAACTCTCTTGACTTGATCAAATCAGTAATTCTTCCTCCACTACATTCAACTGGCCCTCATCTGCTCCTTTGAGAATGGATCCCGGATCTAATATTTTCCAAGCTATGCTTTGGACTGTTTTGACGATCATTGTTGAAACACATTTGAGACTCTTATTAGAGCTTAGCCCACATCTTGGAAATGGTCCACTATGATCCAAATTGAGCAGCCGAAATATTTGGGTGAAGTGCACAGACAACCATTTTAGGTAAAAATAGTACGGGCTAGCTAGTTTTCGGACTGGTCATTCAAAAATAGCCAACATTTGCCAAGTTATTAAAAAATAACCACTATTTTGCTGCAATAGAGACCAGTCCAGCATAATATACTGGAGTTCGGTGCACCTGTGTATGAACTTTCAGCATATTATGCTGGAACTCCAACACACGGAAAGTTCCAGCATAATATACTGGAGATTCGAGCACCTGTGTATGAACTTCCAGCATATTATGCTGGACCGGTATACTTTGCTGGAACTACAGTATAGTATACTTGAGTTCTAGTATACTTTGCTGTTCCAATATACTTATGCTGGAACTCCAGTATATTATACTGGAATTTCAATATATTATACTGGAGTATTTTCGAATTTTGAACAATGTTCTCGTTCAGATTTATCTTTACATGAAAAGTGGCTAAATTTCGATTACTTTTGAAACTGTGGCTATTTTTGAATTACCACTTGTAAATCTGGCTATTTTTTAATTTCTCCCCCATTTTAGGGCTACTATTTATAGATTAGCCAATAATAAATTGAAAACATTAATTTTTGCACAATTCAGAACATTTGTGTCACAAATATTGAACAGGTAAACGGAAATTCAGGATGCATTGGCTAATTCCTAAATAGTAGACCTTCAGAGTGGCTATCTGGTCTCATTTCTACGAAATATTTGCAAAAACAACAATAACATACCTAATGTATTCCCACAAGTGGGGTCTAGGGAGATAGAGTGCACGCAGACCTTACCCCTGCCTTTAAAAGGCATAGAGGTTGTTTCCGGAAGACCCTCGGCTCAAGAAGGGGAGAGGGGAGGGGTAATAACAAGCAAACCAATCTGACAACCAAAGTAATAAATACAACCCTAGCAAAAGGTACTGCAATCAGAAAACCAAAACACAAGACAACAACAAGTAGTAACAGGAGACTACGGGTACAAATACAAAAAAAAAAGAAAAAAGAAATGGAAGGCACCAAGTGGTGTATCAAGAAATGGAAGGACAACACTCGACCACCTATATCTTTACCTTAATTCTCAACCTCCACACTTTCCTATTCATGGTCATGTCCTCAGTTAGATGGAGCAACGTCATATCTTGTCTAATCACCTCTTCCCAATACTTCTTCGGCCTGCCTCTACCTCTCCGTCGACCCTCCCATACCAGCCTCTCACAGCTCCTCACCGGAGCATCAATGCCCTTCCTCTTCACATGCCCGAACCACCTAAGTCTTGCCTCCCCCATCTTGTCCTCCACAGGGGCCACACCCACCTTGTCCCTAATAACTTCATTTCTTATTTTATCTAACCTGGTATGCTCGCACATCCACCTCAACATCCTCATCTCCGCCACCTTCATTTTCTGGACATGGCATGTCTTGACCGACCAACACTCCGCCCATACATCATAGTCGTTTTGACCACCGCTTTGTTGAACGACTTTACTTTGGCAGGGCCATGTTTCAACTACTCAGTAGTACTCCAATGGAGGATAAAATTTCACAAATAGTCATTTTTTTATCCCCTATAACTAAAAATAACAATTGTTATAGAGTTTCAAATGAAATTTCATAACAACGACTATTTTTTAATTATAGGGCTAAAAAGTAGCTAACTCGCACTGTTACTTCCTCTTATGGAAGCTAGTATAAATAAGACTCATTTTACAGTTGAAACAACAATAGACCCTTAAATTTGCCAATTATTGATTCGCTTAAAAGAGTTCGATAGAGACGCACGATTAATAAAAAGAACAGTCCGGTACACTAAGCTTTCGTTATGCACAAAATTTGGGAGAGGATCCGGACCACAAGGATCTATTGTACACAACTTTAATTCTTTACTGGCCAATTCCATAAAAGAATTAAGGATTTAATATACCGCAATAGTGCAAAAAACTTCTACATTGTAGTAGCTTATCTTATTTTTCAGAGTACTAATTTCACCTGTTGTAACAGTTATTTGTGCTTATATTAGGTCACTTGATACATTAAAAAGGCTTTTACAGTATTGGGTGTTGGAATAATGATTATTTGTGGAAGCATACTAAGCCATCATGTATTCCTCGATGTAGAAGATGTTTCGAAAGAAATGATAATCCAGCGAAATTAAAAATTAATATTTTTTATGGGCAGTGAGTATTATTATCATGATTTGTTTTTTTACTAGTTTTAAAATAAATGCGAGCCTTTAACGGAACTTGTAACCAAGCGTGATAACCCAAACTATATGATTGGAGATTGCGGGGAGTAGGTTCATATGGATAATAACAAGTTATTAGTTGATCAAATATACACTACTAAATTATGTTTTTTCCTATGGTGTGTGTGTGTATTGTGCAAGACTGCAAGGAATGTGAGGTTGAGTTATTAAACTCTTAATCCAATAATCCATAGCTTTTTGTAGGTGGTGTAATGCGCAGTAGAATACACTTGATGGATGGACCTATATGAGTATGGAGTGACGCCGCTCCTATGAAATTTGTGGCAAAATTTTTAGAGCACTCATGAATACTAGACATGCGCATGGCCTATTAAGCAAAACCGCGATAACAATAGAAATTGTGTGTGTGTGTG
>ML372409.1:0-15156 GCA_005239525.1 Nicotiana knightiana
GGCCAGTATTACTCTTGGTGGAAAAACGGGATGAAGGACCACCTGATTGGAGAAGACTATGAATTCTGGTACATAGTCACTGATGGTCATCTAGCTACCATGATGAAGACTGCTGAAGGTATAGATGTACCAAAGACTAGAGTTGAATGCACTGCTGAGGATCTGAAGAAATGGGAGAAGAATGCAAAGGCCAAAAAGTGGCTAGTGTGTGGACTAGGTCTAGACGAGTACAGAAGAATCCAAAGCTGCACCACTGCCAAAGAGATCTAGGATACCTTTCAAGTAGCCCATGAAGGAACACCTCAGGTAAAAAGGTCAAGAGGTACTCCACTATACTCTCAGTATGAAAACATCACTATGAAAGAAGGAGAGACTATCCAAGAGATGTACACAAGGTTCACAACCTTGACTAATGAACTGAAATCTCTTGGAAGAGTCATTTTTGAAGAGGACGGGGTTGAGAAGATTCTGACAAGGGTCTTACATATTTCCTGGGAAAGCAAAATCACTGCTATCCAGAAATCCAAAAATATGGCAACCCTGAAATTGGATGAGCTGATTGGAAACCTCACTGCCTATGAACTCAGAAGGCAAACAATGAAGATGGATGGTCCAAAGAAGGAGAGGAGTCTAGCACTAAGAATCACTGAGGGAGCAGATCTGGAGGATGATGAAATGGCCATGAGCACCAAAGAATTCAGAAACTTTCTCATGAGGAAGAAGGGCATCTCTAGAGGAGGAAACTACAACAAAGCAAAAGCTCCAGAAAGGCCAACCAACGAGGGATGCTATAAATGTGGTAAGACTGACCATCTCATCAAAAACTGTCCTCAGTGGGAAGTAGAATGGAAAAAGGAGAGATATGAAAGAAGGAACAGGAAGAAGGAACAGGTCCAACCCAAGAAAACCATAACAAAGGCTATGGTTGTTGCATGGGGGGAAAGTTCAGATGAGGAATCAGAAGATGGGGAGACTGAAGATCAGGCGCTCATGTCAATTGGAGAATCTAATGAGGAATCACATAAAGAACTAGAGGTAAGTATCTCCCGTCTTAAAAACAATGTAAAGTTCCTATCTAAGGAAAAACTCTCTGAGTTGCAACTTGATTTCATAGATGATTCTAAGGAAACAACCAAAGAGAAGGATCAACTATCTAAAGAATGTGCAATGCTAAAAGAAAAGTGCATGAACCTGGAAATCAGAGTCAGTGAATCTGAAAAGAAAAACACTGTCTTGTTGAACCAGGTTCATCCACTTGAAACTGAGATTCTAGAACTAAAATCTGAAAACTTAAAGCTAAAGCTAGGATCTAGTAAAAAGGTTGTTGATTATTCTCATATCATGTTAGAAGAAAATGTGGGAAAACTAAAAGATAAGATGTATGCCAAGGATGAACAGATAATAACTCTTAACAAAATTCTTGGCAAAGTCAAACATGAATTAGATCGAACTTGTAAATAGAATAAATCCTCTGATGCCCTGATATGGATTCAAGAGAATCATAGTAGCAACTAGAGAGGGATTGGCTTTGGAAGTCAATTGCCCAAGTGGGATCCCAAAAGCAAGTATCTCACTCGCCCTGAGAATAAAATATGCACCCATTGTGGTAAGACTGGGCACTACAAATATGAGTGTACTGCAAAAGAACAGCGCAGTCGAAAAAATGAGAGGTTTGTAAAAAGGAAAAACTGGCTACCAAATTGGGCCAGAAAAAATTTGATTCATCCATTCTCTCATAGAAACGAACCCAAACTAGTTTGGGTTATTAAAACTAACCCGTGATTCCTTTGTAGGTTCAAGTGAGAGGAGGCAGCCAAATTTGGTATTTGGATAATGGCTGCTCAAAGCATATGACTGGGAACATGGAACAGTTCCTTTCACTTGAAAGTCTCAAAGGAGGAAATGTCTCCTTTGCTGAATTCTATGATGAACATGGCGTTAATCATAACTTTTCTGCTCCTAGAACCCCACAACAAAATGGGGTTGTTGAAAGGAAAAACAAAACTCTTGAAGACATGGAAAGAACCATGCTTCTATCTAGCAAACTACCTCACAGCTTCTAGGATGAAGCAATAAACACTGCTTGTTACATAATTAATAGATGCATGACCAGACCGTTGGTAGAGAAAACTCCTTATGAATTACTTAAAGGGAGAAAGCCCAACATATCCCACTTTAGGGCTTTTGGATGCAAGTGTTTTGTGCATATTAATGGCAAAGATTCCCTAGGAAAATTTGAACCCAGAAGTGATGAGGGAGTATTCTTGGGATATTCAGCACATACCAAAGCTTATAAGTATATAATAAAAGAACTATGGGTGTAGAAGAAAGTGTACATGTTGTCTTTGATGAAACTAATACTCTTGCTAAGAGATAGGAACCAGAAGATGAGGAGCTTGGACTGGTGAGAAGCAGTGATCACATTGAAGCAAACATGGAAGGTGGAACAGGTGATGGAACAGGTTCAACTACCCCAAGCAACATGACGGGGGGATTCAACATATGCAACCTGGCCCTGATCCTACTCCGCAGCAACAAGACACCATGGAATTGTCTAGGAATGAACAGCTGGTACTCAAACCACACAGATATCAGAGTTATCACCCTCTTGAGAACATCATAACAAATTTGACATCCGGAATCAAAACAAGATCATCCTTGAAAAATATGTGTGAATTTGATGCCTTTCTATCCATGATCGAACCAAAGAACATTGGGGAAGACCTACAAGATGCTGATTGGGTAAATGCCATGCAAGAAGAGCTGAATCAATTTGAAAGAAGTCAAGTATGGAACTTGGTACCCAGGCCACTAGACAGATCAGTGATTGGCACCAAGTGGGTCTTCAGGAACAAGCTCGATGAGGATGGAACTGTTACAAGCAATAAGGCAAGACTAGTTGTTCAAGGGTATAGTCAAGAAGAGGGAATTGACTATGATGAGACCTTTTCCCCTGTGGCAAGACTGGAGGCAATCAGACTTCTTATAGCACTTGCTGCACACATGGAATTCACTCTTCGTCAGATGGATGTTAAGAGTGCCTTTATCAATGTCTATCTAAAGGAAGATGTATTTTTTAAGTAGCCTCCAGGTTTCGAAAGCAAGGAGTCACCTGACCACGTATACAAACTCGACAAGGCTCTATATGGTCTCAAACAAGCACCAAGAGCATGGTACGAATGATTATCAAAATTCCTGCTAGAACATGGGTACAAACGAGGCAAATTTGACAGTACCTTGTTCTTAAGGGAAAAGGGTAAGGATCTCCTGGTTGTGAAAATATATGTGGATATATTATATTTTGGGCGACTTCTGAAAAATTGAGCAAGGAATTTGCTATGCTTATGGGGAGTGAATTTGAGATGAGTCTGATGGGTGAGCTAAACTTCTTCTTAGGCTTCCAAATCAAGCAAAACTAAAATGGAACAATGATCCACCAACAAAAGTACGTGAAATAATTTCTCAAGAAGTTCAAAATGAAAGACTCAAAGGAAATAGACACTCCCATAGCCACAGCTACAAAATTCGATGTGGATGAAATGGTTCATCCGTTGATCAGAAGCTATACAAAGGGATGATTGGGTTGCTATTATATCTCATTGCCAGCAGACCTGATATTGTGTTCAGCATGGGACTATGTGCTAGGTTTCAAGAAAATCCAAAGGAGTCCCACCTCACTACGGTGAAGAGAATTTTGAGATATTTGAAAGGCACCACTGATTTGTGCCTTTGGTTTCCTAAAGGTAGTAATTTCGACCTTATAGGATATGCTGATGTTGATTATGCAGGTTTCTTGGTTGACAGGAAAAGTACTTCAGGTATGGCTCACTTTCTGGGTTCATGCCTTGTGTCTTGGGCTACCAAGAAACAAAACTCAGTAGCCTTGTCTACTGGTGAGTCTGAATATGTGGTTGCAGCCTCCTGCTGTGCTCAGTTGCTATGGATTAAGAAACAACTCATGGACTTTGATATAGATGTGGGATGCATTCCTATTTTCTGTGATAACACTAGTGTCATTAGTATGACGAAGAACCCGGTTCATCATAACAGAACTAAGCACATAGATGTTAGGCACCATTTCCTAAGGGATAACTATGAAAAAGGAATTATCTCAATTGAATTTTGTGCTACTGATCAACAAATTGCAGATATATTTTCTAAAGTACTGAGTAGGGAGCATTTTGAGAGAAACAGGCTTGAATTAGGGATGATTAAAATCACCTGATTGAAAAAAAAAATGAAAATAAAAAAAAATTTGGCTAGATACACTAACATAGATAATTAACCAGTCTAATCATTGCTCAGCATTATGACTTTACTGTCATACTCTCTTGCCATGTATTAATATGATTCTCCGGTTGCTAATGATGTTTCTCTATCTTTGTAGATTGAGGAAAATTAAGGACTTTAACACGATGAACCTGGTTCATCTGACTGACAAGGTACATGCTCATCTCCATACAATTATTGAACTAATTACAGTCATACATGAGCAGGATTCTATCTATATTTGGTTCATTTCAAATTCTTTGTACTAATCCCTAAATGAACCCGTTCCAAGAAGTCACATCAGTACTCAATTAGCCTAGAGGTAGGGAACTCTTAACCGTCTAATCAATGACACTCCTACAACTATTAGACTTCCACTTGAATAAATGTTCTACCCGTTGTAAAATTAATAGCCATATCTTATATAAGGGTCATCATTACTCTCCTTTTCATAAAGTAATCGTCGAACCAAGATCATTAGTCTTCAAACCCATAAACTGATCACTCTTTCTTTTCTTCCTAACAACACTCATAATCAGGTCTTTACCACCATCTGCTTCTTCTTCTTCATCACCAAATCGTGATTATGATGGAGGGAACTATGTATCAGATTCAAATTCACCATCGGTATACATTTCTCAATCTTCAGAAAAAACCTCAACCCCTGAAAACCCTCCTGTTCCAGAACCCACATCTAATCCTAACCCAGCCTCTCGTGGTCGTCGTGTAAAGGTTCATGCCAGAAAATCAGTGGCTTCTGGGTCACGTTCAAAATTCTTGGAGGCAACTCTGTAGGATGAAAAGGATAAGAATTCTGAATCATCAAGTGAATCTTTTAAATCATCCAGCGAGGATGAAGCACCTGGTTCATCAAATTCTGAATAAGGTAATCTCGAGGCAATTTCTGAGTCTGCTAATGCTGAGAACAGGTTTGTTCTGGTTGGGTCGGTAGTGGATGTTGAAGTGACTAGTAGGAAAAGAAAGTTGTAAAAGGGTAAAGTTCTTGAGGGAAAGGGATTTAGGGAGGATGGTACTACATTGACTATTTGTGGTCCCATTCCTGAGAATGTTGGAGAAGATGTCATAGAGTTAGGGGGAAGTGTAGTCGATGAAGCAGCGGCAGGTCTAGCAAGCTTAAATAAAGGAGTAGATGAACCTGGTTCATCTGGGGACAAGACATTGGCTGACAAGCTAAGGAAACTGGGGAGTCTTATAACCCCAAGAAAAGGAGGACTCACAAGCCCAAGAAGGCTACTAACCCAGTTCCTTCCAAGAAGAGGAAAACTTCTGTAGCTGCTGATGTTCCTGTTCCTAAGGTGCGTGCTACACATAGTGTTGTGAGAGAGGAAGAAGAACTGTTTGAGAAGGTATACTTGAGAGCAAGAAAAGAGAGTTACAAAGGGAAAGGCTAAAGTAGGATAGCCTGTGGAGACTGTTGTGGTTGAAGAGGATACGATGGAACTGGTCCATCATGAGGATTAGACTGCTCCTGTTGTGGTTGAGACACCAAAATCAAAAAGGGCTAAGGCTTCTTCGAAGAAGTCAGCTACAGTGTCTACCACACTCACAAAATCTGTTAAAAGGACCAGGTCCAAGGAAAGAAAGGTGAAGGTTGTTGAGAAAGATGATGATAAGGAGTGGAGTGGAGAAGAGGAGGGGGAAGTTGGTGAGGTGACTGACAGAATCACCTTGTTTGACAAAAGAACAATTCTGAAGGGAAAGTTGGTGAAAGATCTTGAGGAATCTGGGATGAGATACCTGCTGGACACACTGTATGTTCAGGGGTGGAAGAACATGGTTCTTCATATTGAAGTAATGTTGGCTAGAGCTGAACTGGTGGAGTTCATGGGTAATGCAGTGGTCAAGGACGGCAGGGTCACTACAACAGTCAAAGCAATTCAAGTCTCCTTTGATGCTAAAGAACTGGGAGAAATTCTGCAAATTCTTGCTGAGGGCAACGAAGATTACACGAAGAAACGATGGCCTAGTTTAGATGGGATGGCCTCAGCAATCAATATTACCAGATTCTTCAGTGACAATGAAAGGGAAATTGAACCCAGGCCAGTCTACAAAAGTGAAATGAAGCCAGAACACAAGTTGATTTTTGCATTTTTCATCAAGTTCGTGCTGCCAAGACAAGAAAGAAGGCACATAGCCAACTATATGGATCTGACCTTTATGGAATGTTTGTATAGGGGAAAGTAGATCAATTGGCCAGCCTTCATCATCCAACTCTTAGCCAGAGTTGTGAATGGAACAATAGCACATGCAATCCCATATGATTTTATTCTGACCGTTGTGCTTGCTCATTTTGATGTTCCTGTGAAATAGGCTGAGATGGCTAGTGCCAAGGACTATTTTGGGAAGGATACTTTGCTGACTTGTGATTATACTGTCAATGTTCCTGCAGATGAACATGGTTCATCTAGGAACCAGCCTGTCAACAGCAAAGTTAGAACTCTGGTGCAGGAAAGCGAGATCAATGATATAGAGATCCTTCATTTGAAGTCTCGTTTGATTGAGGTTGAAGCTGAGCGGGATGCTCTCAGGGCTGAATTAGCAAAAGAGAAGGAAAAGAACGAGGGTGTTCTTAATCAGATGATTTCTATTCTACAAACCAAGACCACAACCTCCTCTGCACCTTCTCATCCTTAGGCTGTCCAGAGCTTCCAAAAACCCTCTTTAGACCAGTTGTTCTGTTTCTTTTGTTTTTATTCTGTTTTGCTCATGGTTATGGTTGTTTTTGTTTTGTTTGTATGGTGTTTGATGTACGTTCCTAATCAATGAATTTTTGTTGCTTAGTTATTGACTTGTCTCAATTTCTTTGATAGCTTACATTTATTGGTTACTTATAATGATTAATCATGTTTGCACCTGAAGTTGCCTCAATGGCCATGAGTAATTGTTAACAACACTGGTGAGTTTATCATTTTGCAAACTTTTCGAAGATGCCAAAAGGGGGAAGAAAAGTGCTTTTATATTTCAAGTGATATTTATAACTTCATGAACCTGGTTTCTCTATGATAAATGCTTAATGCTTAAAAAACATTCAAAGTGTTTGAGTTGTACACAGGAAGAAGCACAGAGTTTGTCATCATCAAAAAAGGGGAATTTGTTGACCCAAGTCACTGGATAGTTTTGAAGATAGACAAATGTCTGACCAGTTGAACCAGGTCCATCAGAGCACACATACTTGACCTGACGCGTTGGCACACAAACCTTATATGCATAGAAGATGAATGAGATTGTGAAGTATCAATGAACAAGAAGAGTGTCTTCTAATGCGAAAAGGTTGCAAATTGATGAGAGAATAGAAGTTGAATTCAGCAAGGACAGTAACGAAGGAAGGAAGTTGAGTTTAATACGAACTCGTTCTCCCAAGTAGAGTTGTACAAGAACTGAACGACAAACTCAACAACTCACTTTATAAATAATTGAAGTATTCTTGCTTGAATCAAGAACGCACAAGTTCATAAGTGAATCAAGATCTGAAAGAAAAATTCTCAGATATTTTACAAGTAGAATTACAGTGCGATACAAGGGCTACAGACCAGCTAGAAGAACCAAGTCCATTTGTTTGTCATTGAGTCTAGTTGGTTGTAGTAGGAGATTTAACATTTTGTCTTTTCAGTTTTCATAGAAGCAAATGTAATAGGTATGCATTATTCAAGTTAGAGTTAACTTGAAGCTTGTAGAAATTAGCTAGGGGCTAGTTACTACGAAGGGATTAGAGTTAGTCCTAGGATTACAAAAGAGTTTATTTTATAAGTCTGTTTGGCTCAGAGTTTTTGTGAAGAGTTTGAGCAAATCCTACTGAGGAGTAGGTCGTGGTTTTTTCACCTTTTGAGCCAGGTGTTTTCCACGTAAAAATCTCTGTGTTTTTACTTTACTGCATTTATTATTCTACACCAGTAGAAGTTGGAACACCAAGAAGAACCAGGTTCTTCTATTGAGACAGCACTCGAAAATTGGGTACCACACAAGTTAACATATCTTCTTGTGTGTTATTGACGTCTAAAACATCACACAAAATTTGGCAGACAAGTCATAATTATAGTAATGGACCTATACCGAGTTTCAGAACCATGATACGGACCTAATATCAACAAAGTCAAATATTGGTCAAACCTTGAAATTCAATAAGCCTTTAAACTTCAAATTGTTGACAAAAAGCGATAACTTGAGCTAGGGACCTCCGAATTCAATTACGGGCATACGCCCAGGTCCTAAATCACGATACAGACCCAGCGTGACCGTCAAAATACAGATTCGGGTCCCTTTGCTCAAAATGCTGACCGAAATAAACTCAAATGGATTTTAAGGCAAAATTTCATATTTTATTAAATTTTAACATAAGAGCCTTTTGAAAAAACACCCGGACTGTGCATGCAAATTGAGGAAGGTTTAAAGAAGCTATTGGAGGCTTCGAAAGACAGAATTAAGGCTTAAAACTCCAGATGACCTATCCGGTCATCATATTATCCACCTCTTAAATAACCGTTCATCCTCGAACGGACATAGAAAAGTACCTGGACGGGTGAAAAGGTGTGGATATCTACTCCACATGTCCGACTCGGACTCCTACGTAGATGCCTCAATGGGATGACCTCTCCACTGCACTTGAACTAAAGGATAACTCTTAGACCTCAACTGTCAAACATGTCGGGATATAATGCCACCGACTCCTCCTCATAAGTCAAATCCTTGTCCAATTGGATTGAGCTGAAATCTAACACATAGGACGGATCACCGTCATATTTTCGGAGCATGGACACATGGAACACAGGATGGGCTGCTGATAAACTCGGTTGCAATGCGAGCTTGTAAGCCACTTCACCCACTCTCTGAAGAATCTCAAAAATTCTGATATACCTTGGGCTTAACATGCCCTTCTTCCCGAACCTCATCACATCCTTCATGGGTGAAACCACGAACAACACCCTCTCTCCGACCATGAATGCAACATCACAAACTCTACGGTCGGTATAACTCTTCTTCATAGACTGAGTTGTGAACAGTCGATCCATAATAATTATAACCTTATCCAAGGCATTCTGTACCAAATCTATACCCAACAATCGATCCTCCCACAGCTCGAACTATCCAACTGGCGAACGGTACTGCCTCCCGTATAATGCCTCATAGGGGCCATCTGTATGCTCAACTGGTACTTATTGTTGTAGGAAAACTCCGTAAGCGGCAGAACAGATCCCACGAACATGTGAAATCTATAACACAAGCGTGGAGCATATCCTCCAATATCTGAATAGTGCACTGAGACTATCCATTCGTCTGAGGATGAAATGTTGTGCTCAACTAAACCTGCGTGCCTAACTCCAGTTGTATTTCCCTCCAGAAGTGTGAGGTGAACTGCGTACCTCGATTAAAAATGATAGACACGGGCACACCCTGAAGACGGACAATCTGACGGATGTAGATCTCAGCCAACCACTCTAAAGAATAGGTAACCACCACAGGAATGAAATGCGTTGACTTGGTCAGTATGTCCACAATAACCCATACCGTATCAAACTTCCTCTAAGTTGTGGGAGTCCAACAACAAAATCCATAGTGATATGCTCCCACTTCCACTCAGCAATCTCTAACTTCTGAAGCAAACCTCCAGGTCTCTGATGCTCATACTTTACTTGCTGACAAGTTAGATACGAGCTGCTTATGCAACTATGTCTTTCTTCATACTTCTCCACCAGTAATGCTTCCAGAAGTCCTGATACATCTTGGCGGCAACCGAATTAATAGAATACTGAGAACTGTGGGCCTCCTCAAGAATCAACTCATGAAGTCCATCTACATTGGGCACAAAAATACAACCCTGCATCCTCAAAACTCCATCATCTCCCATAGTAACCTGCTTGGCACCACCGTGCCGCACTGTGTCCCTAAGGACAAGCAAATGAGGGTCATCAAAATGTCGTTTCCTGATGCACTCAAATAAAGAAGATCGAGCGACTGTATAGGCTAGAACACGACTGGGATCTGATACATCCAACCAAACGAACCGATTGGCCAAAGCCTGAACATCTGATGCAAGTGGTCTCTCACCGACTGGAATGTACGCAAGGATTCCCATACTCGTTGCCTTTCTATTCAAGGTATCGGCCAACACATTGGCCTTCCTGGGATTATACAAGATGGTGATATCATAGTCATCCAATAGCTCCGACCTTCTACTTTACCTGAAATTGAGATCCTTTTATTTGAACAAATACTGTAGACTCCGATGATCCGTGAAAACCTCACATGACATGCCATAAAGATAATGCCTCTAGATCTTCAGCGCATGAACAATGGCTGCCAGCTCTAGATCGTGAACATGGTAATTCATCTCATGGACCTTTAATTGCTGCAACACAAATGCGATCACCCTGCCATCCTGTATCGATACTGCACCGAGCTCGATACAAGATACATCACATTACACCCTATAAGATCCTGAACATGTGGGAAACACCATCATTGGTGCCATAGTCAAGGTAGTCTTGAGCTTCTGAAAGCTCACCTCACACTTGTCTGACCAACTGAATGGAGCACCCTTCTGGGTCAACTTATTCAATAAGGCTGCTATAAATGAAAACCCCTCCACAAACCAACAGAAATAACCTGCCAAACCCAAGAAAATCTGGATCTCCGTAGCTGAAGTGGGACTAGGCTAGTTTTGAACAGCCTCAATCTTCTTGGGATCCACATGAATGCCCTTTACCGATATGACGTGCCCTAAGAAAGAGACTGAGTCCAACCAAAATTTGCACTTTAAAAACTTGGCGTATAACTGGCGATCTCTCAGGTTTTGAAGTACGATCCGAAGACGCTGCTCGTGCTCCCCTTGACTACGGGAGTAGATCAAGATATCATCAATAAAAAAAATCATAAAGGAATCCAAATAGGGCTTGAACACCCGGTTCATCAAATCCATAAATGGTGTTGGGGCATTTGTCAACCCAAATGACATCACTTAAATGCCTGTACCGAGTCCGAAAAGTTATCTTAGGGACATCGGATGTCCTAATCTTCAACTGATGGTAGCCATACCTCAAATCATTCTTCAAAAACACCTTGGCACCCTGAAGCTGATCAAATAAGTCATCAATCCTTGGCAATGTATACTTGTTATTAGTAGTGATTTTGTTCAACTACCGGTAATCTATGCACATCCTCATCGATCCATCCTTCTTTTTCACGAACAAAACAGGTGCACCTCAGGGTGAGACTCTAGGTTCAATAAACCCTTATCAAGCAAATCTTGCAGTTGGTCCTTCAATTCTTTCAACTCTGGTAGGTCCAAATGGTATGGCGGAATAGAAATGGGCTGAGTTCCTAGAGCCAAATCAATACAGAAGTCAATATCCCTGTAGGGTAGCATCCCAGGTTAGATCGGCAGGGAACACCTCTAGAAACTCACGAACAACTGGTACTGAATCCATGGAACGAACCTCCACACTAGAATCGTAGACATAGGCCAAAGAAGCTAGACACCCTTTCTCGACCATGTGTCGAGCTTTCATATAAGAGATAACCTTGCTAGCAGAATGTCAAGGAGTCCCCATCCACTCTAATTGAATCAACCCCATCAAATCTAAGGTCACCATCTTGGCGTGACAATAAAATATAGCATGATAAAGTGACAACCTATCCATACCCAAGATGACATTAAAATCAACCATATCGAGAAGTAGGAGATCTACGCTAGTCTCGATACTCCCAATGGTATCCACACACGAACGATAGAAACGATCTACAATAATAGAAT
This sequence comes from Nicotiana knightiana, assembly GCA_005239525.1. NCBI lineage: Eukaryota > Viridiplantae > Streptophyta > Magnoliopsida > Solanales > Solanaceae > Nicotiana > Nicotiana knightiana. The sequence continues at coordinate 12,038 of ML372409.1, forward strand.
CTCCCACAGGTGTGGACAAATACATAGGAGCATTCAAAGAATCATGAGGCACAACCATATATGAAGCAAAATATGATGACACGTAGGAATAAGTAGAGCTCGGATCAAATAGAACTGAGGAATCCCTATGGAAAATTGAAACAATACTTGTGATAACAGCATCATATGACTCAGCCTCAGACCGATCTGGGAAAGCATAACATCTAGGCTGGGCCCCACCACTCTAAACTGCGTCCCTGGGACAGCCTGTAGTTGGCTGGCCTCCACCTCTTTCTCTCTTTCGGCCTGACCTCCACCTCTGGTGGCCTTACCTCCACCTCTAGCTGTTTGACCCCTACCTCTGGATGACTGAGCGGGCGGTGAAGCACCCAGTGCCGTGACCATGGCACGAGAACCCTGCTGTTGTGAGCCATATGGTGCCCGAGGGTAAAATCTAGCAATCTGCCTCGGGTCACCACAAGTATAATAGGATCTCGGCTATTGTAACTGCTGACGCTGTTGACTGAGTAACCACTCTGAAAACTCTGGAGCGGATGTGGACTGAGAGTAGTTGGTGGTGCACTATAGGCTAGCTGGTCGGAATGCGACATATGAGGTCCACAATTACCTAAAGCACTGTGGGATGCCTAAAGCCCTGAATAAAACGGCCTGGGAGGATGGCCTCTACCAAAAGTACCCCTGCCTCCAGACGAGGCACCACTGAAAGCACAGGAATGGCGAGGCCTCTTATCAGACCCTTGCCCTTTCTTCTCCTGTGCAAGAGCCACCTCGATCCTCCTGGCGACATTGGCATCTGCCCAAAAAGATATCTTACCCCCAGTCTCCCTGGCCATCTGAAGCCTAATAGGGTGAGCGAGTCTATCAATAAACCTCCTCACCCTATCTCTCTCTCTCTCTCTCTTTCTCTCTCTCTCTCTCTCTCTCTCTCTCTCAGTAGGAAGCAAAAGAAGAGCATGACCTGCTAGATCCACAAAACGGCTTTTGTACTGAATAAGAGTTATATTTGCCTACAAGAGACGCTTGAATTGCCTGCAGTAATCCTCTCTCAATGTGATAGAGAGTAACTTCTCTAGGAAGAGCTGAGAGAACTGCTCCCAAGTAAGAGCAGGCGACCCAGATGGTCTAGTTAATATATAATCTCCACCACCTCTTGGCAGAACCGTCATCTGAAACATAGCAAAACCGACCCTATTGGTCTCAACTATCCCCATGTTCTGCAGCACCTCATGGAAACGGTCAAGATAATCCTGTGGGTCCTTAGAAGTTGAACCATGAAGTGAATTGGGAAGAGCTTGGTGAAGTTTTCCTATATCAATAAGCCCTCATAAGACATGGTGGGCCTATCACCGACCTGTGCCGCAACAACCAACTAAACTACCCCAGCTAGCGGGGCGGCTGATGTTTGATACTTGGGAGCCATCCGCTCCAAAGTATGAGTAGCAGGAGTTTGTGCACCTCCCCCAGCCTGAGAGACGGTTGGTGCCATAGGAAATGTATCGTCCTAGGCCACACTCTCCATAAGGCCCACCAAATAGACTAGAGCGTCCTGAAGTATTGGGGTGGCGATGAACCCCCTCCGGGACCTGAGATGGTCCAACAGGTACAGTCTGAGGTCGAACCTACAAAATCCACCTGAGGCTCCACTACTGGTGTTGTTGTTCGGGATCTAGGTTTGCCTTTGCCTTGGCCTTTGGCGCAACCTCGGCCTCATCCTCTGCCCCTAGTAGTAGCTTCCACTGGGGGCTCCGGCTATTGTCCAGCTGAAGATGCAGTAAGTGTTCTCGCCATCTGCGGGAGGACAATCATAGAAGAGTTCAACAGGAATGATACAATAAAATCGCACGATAGAGAAGAATAGAAGTGAAATTTTTTCCTCAACTTCATAGCCTCTGGAAAATAATTACACACGTCTCTGTACCGATCCTCCAGACTCTACTAAACCTGCTCGTGGCTTCTGAGACCTAGGCAACCTAGTTCTATTATACTAACTTGTCACAACCCAGAATTTCCACCTCCGGGACCGTAATGGCACCTAACATTTCACTTATTAGGCAAGCCAACATTAGAGGGTCCTTAAGCAGATTTAATCATGTCAAATAAGTAAAATCAATTAAACCGAAATGAAACCAATACGGAATGCGGAATGACATAAATCCAATGATATCTAAGTATAATCTGGATATGGAGTCACACGTACACGAGCTTCTTGAGTCTCTACAAATCGAGTTTGAAATAAATACAATTGTCTTAGATGAAAAGAACAGTAAATAGGGAATGAGGAAGGGGACTTCCAGGTCTGCGAACACCGACAGATCTACCTCGAGTCTCCAAATAACAATCCGAGCTGATACGCCTCACGAACAGCTGGGACCAGTACCAAAATCTGCACAAGAAGCGCAGAGTGTAGTATGAGTAAACCGACCCAATGTACTTTGTAAGTGTCGAGCCTAACCTCGACAAGGTAGTGACGAGGCTATGACAGGACACCCATGTAAATAAACATGTACAGACAGATATATACGAGCAACATAACAACAAATAACGAATTAACAAGTATTATTGGAAGGGGACATGCGAAGGGGGTACAAGATATGGTAACTACAGCAGGGAATGCTAATAAGAATCAGTCCATAAACCTTCCACCAACAAAATGAACAAAACATAATGAATAAAACTACACGGCATCACCCTTTGTGCTTTTACTCTTAGCCTCATTGTCAAACCCTGAAATTCATTAAGCCTTTAAACTTCAAATTTTTGACAGAAAGCGATAACTAGAGCTAGGACCTCCGAGTACGATTTTGGGCATATGCTCAAGTCCCAAGTCACGATACGGACCCATCGGGACCATGAAAATATGGATCCAGGTCCGTTTTCTCAAAATGTTGACCAACGTCAACTCAAATGGATTTTAAGGCAAAATTTCATATTTTATCAATTTTTAACATAAGAGCCTTCCGAAAAAATACCCAAATTGTGCACGTAAATCGAGGAATACTTAAAAAAGCTTTTGGAGACCTCGAAACACAAAATAAAGGTTTAACTAGGTCATCACAATTATTTATGTTGCAGCGGGCGATCCCTTATGCTAAAAAATCTAGGATACCCCCCCCCCCCCC
>ML372409.1:15243-53370 GCA_005239525.1 Nicotiana knightiana
AAAAAACTAGGGTACCCCCCCCCCCCCCATTATGTCTACATATATATGTCTTGGTGATTAGTAAGATTTAGGATTTGTTTCAATAGTTCTAAGTATTTGTTTAAATGGTTCTAAGGTTGAACATCTTTGTAACCAAGAGGTTATATCAATTAATGTTATTCAATAACTGAAGTAAGATTTAGGATTTGTTTAAATAGTTCTAAGGATTTGTTTAAATAGTTATAAGGTTGAACATATTTGTAACTAAGAGGTTTTATCAATTAATGTTAGTCAATAATTGAAGTATTCTCTTATTCTATTCCAAATTATTATTTTTGCATTATTTTCGCATTACTTCTACTAATTAGTCACTACCTCACCGAGGTTAGTCTTGATACTTATTGGGCACCTTTGTGGTATGCTCATACTACACTTCTGCACATTTTTGTGCAGATTCCAGATTTTGGGTAGCCGACCGATCGATAGTTAGAAGCACGGCTGCCATTGTGGAGACTCAAGGTAAAACCGCTACATCATTCGCGGGTTTCGGAGTCACCATCTTATTTTTTTTCATACACTATTGTACTTATTTCTGAACAGTGATATTTAGGAGTTATAGTGTAAACTTCTGTAAAGCTTATGACTTGTACTTACCGGGTTTTGGGAAGATGTGTAATGTGTAGAGATATATTTCAAAAGGCACTTAAATGATTCTTATACTATGATTGATATTTTTTAATAATAGGCTTACCTAGTCCTAGACGGAGGGGAAATTGGGTCGTTACAAGTTGGTATCAGAGCTCTAGGTTCATAGGTGCTACGAGTCATAAGCGAGTTTAGTAGAGTCTTGCGGATCGGTACGGAGACGTCTGTACTTATCTTCGACGGGCTACTAAACTATTAGGACAATTTCATTTCCTTCATTCCTATCGTGTAAGTTCATTGATCTTGAAGTTTGAAATTTATCATTTCATTCTCCCACAGATGGTGAGGACACGAGCCGTGATTCTTGATGATGTTACCCCCGAGAAAGATGTTTCTAGGGCAGAGGCAGAGGTCAACGAGGAGCACGTGCAGTAGTTAGGACACCTATCAGAGAAGTCATTAAGGAGCCGCCAGCAGTTCCAGTTGGGGAGCAGGCACCGGAGGCGCCTTTTGTTACACCCGAACTTCAGGAGACCTTGGCACAGTTTTGGGGTATGATTGGTACCTTGACTCGGGCGGGTTGATTCCGGGTGCACCAGCTACTTCACAGATCGGGGGAGGAGCTCAGACTCCTACCGCCTACACTCCATATCAGAGAGATCATGTTGGTCAGATTCCAGGTGTCATGGCAGCACAGCCTGGGGTCCCAGTTCAGCCTGTGGTTAGGGTAGCAGCATCTGAGTAAGAACAACTTAGACTTGAGAGGTAAAAGAAGTACCACCATCCTACCTTCAGTGGATTGGCGACAGATGATGCCCAGGGTTTTCTGAAGTAGTGTCACCACATTCTTCGTACTATGGGTATTATGGAGTCGAGCAGGGTAGCTTTTGTTACATTCCAGCTCAGGGGAGCGGCTTATCAGTAGTGGCGGGCATATGAGTTGGACAGTCCAACCGAGTCAGCCTCACATACATGGGGTCAGTTCTGAGATATGTTCTTGAGAGAGTATATCCCTCAGATCCTCAAAGATGCCTGGCGCGTGGAGTTTGAGCAGTTGCACTAGGGCACTATGTCACTATCGTAGTATGCCGTCAGATTCAGTAATTTGGCCATACATGCACCTGCTTTGGTTGTTACAGTTAGAGAGCATGTTCGTTGATTCAGTTAGGGCCTCAGGCGTGATATTTGGTCTAGCATGGCTCGGGAGTTAGAGTCGGATGTTTCATTTCAGCAGGTGGTAGGGATTGCTCGCAGAGTTGAGGGCATGATGGATCATGAGAGAGATGTTAGGCGGGGCTGTGAGAGGGAGGACATACGAGGTCAGGAGAGAGAAGGCATATAGGTGAGGAGGCCTCGTAGGCCGGAGAGATATACTAGTCCTTATTATGGAGGCAGGGTACGACACAGTAGAGGTTTTATGGGTCAGCATCTCATTTTGCATTACCGGCTTCGCATGGAGTTTCAGGTACTCATGGGTCTCAGAATACTCGTATTGCACAGTTTCAACAGCCACGCTAGCAGAGAGGTTGTTTTGAGTGTGGAGATACCAGTCACAGGGTGAGAGATTGTCCTAAGATTCAGGAAGGTGTGTCACAGCAGGGTATTCAGGTGAGTAGAGGGCGCCCAAGAGGGGGAAGCCCGGCCCATTGATGTGTTTCACATAGTAGGATGGAGGCCGTTGTGCCAAATATTATCGTACAGGTATGTTTTGATTTGTTATAGAGGGGAACCATTTGTATTTCATTATAGCTCTGCTGGTCGGGATGTGTTCCTCATTTGTTGTTTCGTTTATGAGTGTGTTTCATGATTTGAACTTTATTTTCGCGTTTTCTCCTATTTGGAGATTCTATAAGTAGTATCTAGTGTCTATTGTTGTTTTCATTCATCATTGAGAGTGGTGAGACTAGAAGTAAGTCCTTGTTGTCGTCATGGTAGGCTTGATGTGGTTTTTCCTGAGTACTTTGGTTACGAGCTGTGATTTGATACCCTATCGAGAAGAGAGTTAAGTGAGCGTTACGATTTTATTGACAGATCTGAATTAGTGGGAGATTTCAATTGGTATGATATATTTTCGGCATGTGATTTAGAGTTGAGGGCGAGACCCTCGTGATCTTTTGTGATTCTATATTTTTGGGCCGAGCTGAGTACCGCGGTGGAAATTATATCAGGATGGGATCCTTATGATTTTTTTATATGCTTTCATGTTTTCCTTGTTATATCGATTGTGGGTCAGTACTGATAGAGAGTAGTGCCTGTCGGACTTGTTTGATAGTTACCTTATGTGTTCTCTTTTTCATATTCAGTCATTTTTGTTCTGTGCTTCTTAAGTTTTAGCTTGCGGGGTGTGCACCTGGTGGTGTTAGTTGTGGCTTGGTGATTCGGGTGTCTAATAATGAGGTCTTCATGTCTCTTGCATCATTATCAGTGTCATGGAGGGTTGAAATAGAGTTGTTTTGGATATAAGGCTAATCACCAGTGCTGGATTGATTTTCGGGCAGCAATTGTGATCAGAAGTGTTATTATGAGACTATGTGTGGTGTGCTATATTGTGTGGTCGTACTTGGAGGGTGTAGGCGTGAGATATTGTAGCTGGTTGTGATTGATGCTACATATGAATTCAAAATCAGGTCTTTTTGGAAGTGAATAGAAGGTGGGAGTTTTGGCTTTAAGCCTTATCGGTGTTGGTAGAAAGGCTAAACTACAGTTAAGATGGTCTCGTCAGACTTATGTAAGTTGTGGTGACGTGGGATCACCCGCAGGTGTATGATGGAATTACTCATTCAGTGACTTGAAGGCTTTGAGGCGATTCTTCGCACGTTCGATAACGAATATTTGTTTTAAGAGGGGGAGAATGTAACGATTTGGCCAGCCGTTTTGAGAATTAAAGCTCCGATCGGTGGCATAAGGTCTTCAACAGCTTCACATTGTATATATCGATCAGCTTGCATGGTTGGATTCAGTTACCGGATGATCCAGAGTTGAATTGGAAGAAGGATTTTAGTTTTGGAATCTTAAGCGATGGAATTTGACTGACTTTTGTGTAAATGGCCCCAAAATGAGTTTTGGGTAATACCAACAGCTCTGTATAGTGATTTTGAACTTAGGTGTGCGTCCAGAATTGGGTTTGGAGGTCCGTAGAGTAATTTGAGACAATTCGACGAAAGTTGGAAAATTTGAAGTTTGGGAAATGGAGAAGTTTGACCAGAGTTAATTTTTTGGGATATCGAGGTCGGAATGCGATTCTGAGAGTTGGAGTAGCTCCAGGATGTCAATTTGGACTTGTCTGCAAAATTTGGCTTCACTCTGAGTTAAATTGGTAGGTTTCAGCACGAGTTTAGAAATTTGAAGATTTGAAAGTTCATAAGTTCGATTATTGGTGCGATTCGTAGTTTCGTCGTCTTTTGATGTGATTTGAGACCTCAAGCGAGTCCGTGTTAGGTTATGGAACTTTTCTGTGTGTTTAGACGGGGTCCAGGGCCTCGGATGTGTTTTGGATGGGCTTCGGGACATTTCTCCCCTATTTTGAACTGATGCTCTGTCTTCTGGTGTCACCTTCTATGCGATCGCATAGGTATAGCAGCAATCGCGAAGGCTTATTGGTGGCTAACAGTTTTTCGTCATCGCGTTCGTGCAACACCTCCCGCTATCGCGACGGTCTACTTTATTCCACTTCGAGTTTGCATTCCCTCCCTCTCGTTCGCGTAGTAGAAATCAGGGGCTAGGGGCTGTTGGTTAATTCTTCTTTACACTCGCGTCATTTTCCCTGCGTGTTGGCCCAAGAAATTGAATGGGTTTGAAGATTGACAAAAGAACTCAAAGATGAACCAGGTCCATCACTGGAGACATATACACATGCAGAGTTAAGGCACGTGAGGTGCACATGCAGGAGATAAACGAAATCTGGGAAATAAAGAGATATCTCCTTATCGAAAAGATTGAAAAATGATAAGGCAAAGGACTCTTTATTCAGTAAGAAAAGAATCAAAGGTAAGGAAGGATTCAAGAAGTTGAGATTAACTAGAACTTTTCCACCAAGGAAGAGTAGCATTAGAACTCTAGTAAATCCCTCGTCTACTAATCCTATATATTGCAGATTGTGCTTATTGTACAGGTACGCACAAAATCAGAAGTTAAGCAAGAATTGAGAGCAAAATTACAAAGGAAATTTTGCAAGCAGTTCGTGTGGGATTTAAGTGTGCGACTCTGAAGCTACTTGGACCAGCTAGAAGAACCAGTTCCAACTGTTGTATTTTAGTCTAGTTTACTTGTAGTAGGTGATTTCAACTTGTACCTTTCAGCTTTATCTAGAAGCGTCCGTAATAGGTATTGTGTGTTTCAAGTTATAGCTAACTTGGAGTTTGTCGCAAATAGCTAGAGGCTAGTTTTCCACAAAGGGATTGGAGGTAAACCTAGGTTTACAAAAGAGTTTTTGTGAATGTTGTTTGGATCACTGATTTACTAAAGAGTTTGGGAAAATCCTACAGGGAAGTAGGTCGTGGTTTATCACCTTTTGAGCTAGGTGTTTTCCACGTAAAATTCTCTATGTTCTTTATTTTCTGTATCTATTATTCCGCAAACAATAGAGGTTGGAGCGCATAGAAGAACCTGGTCCTTCTATAACTAATGCATGCGAAAAATCGGACACCACACAAATCGACCCCCCCCCCCCCCCCCCNCTAACACCTTAGGAAAAGATCAAGATGAGTGCACCACCTAGGAACTGGGAAGGACAATCAACGGTTAGGCCTCCACTCTTCAATAACCAGTACTACTCTTGGTGGAAGAACAGGATGAGAGACCATATAATTGGAGAAGACTACGAACTATGGGATATTATTACTGATGGTCCTTTGGCCACCATGAAGATAAATGCTGAAGGAGTAGATGTGCCAAAGACAAGAGCTGACTCCACTGTTGGGGATTTGAGAAAGTGGGAGAAAAATGCTAAGGCCAAGAAGTGTCTTGTGTGTGGACTTGGTCCAGATGAGTACAGCAGAATTCAAAGTTTTACCACTGCCAAGGAAATTTGGGACACTTTGCAAGTGGCTCATGAAGAAACTACTCAAGTAAATAGATCCATAGGTACTCTCCTATATTCTCAATATGAGAATTTCTCTATGAAGGAAGGAGAGACCATTCAAGAGATGTACACCAGGTTCACTACATTGACTAATGAACTGAAATCTCTTAGAAGGACTCTTCTTGAGGAAGACAAGGTTGAGAAGATTTTGACAAGGGTTCTGCCAGTATCTTGGGAGATCAAGATCACTGCAATTCAAGAATCCAAGAACATTGCAACTCCCAAGCTGGATGAGCTAATTGGAAATCTTACTGCCTATGAACTTAGAAGGCAGACAATGAAGATGGATGTTCCCAAGAAGGAAAGGAGTCTGGCATTGAGAATCACTGAAGGAGCAGATCTGGAAGAAGATGAAATGGCTATGATCACCAAGGATTTCAAGAAATATCTTATTATAGGAAAAGGCCCCGCAAGAGGTGGAAACTACAATAAGGCAAGGGTACCAAAAAAATCGACTAATGAGGGCTGCTACAAATGTGGGAAGACTGACCATCACATCAGGAATTTCTCTCTGTGGAAAGTTGAATGGAAAAAGGAAAGGTCTGAATGAAGGAACTGGAAGAAGGAACAGGTTCATATCAAGAAGAACAAAGTATTTACAAAGGCTATGGTTGCTGCTTGGGGAGAAAGTTCAGATGAGGAGTCAAATGATGAAGTTGGAGATGAACAAGCACTTATGGAAATTGGTGAATCAGATGAGGAATATCATGAGGAATCTGAGGTAAGTATATTTCATCTTACAAGATTAAGTTCTTGTCCAAAGAAAAACTCTCTGAATTATTACTAGACTTTATTAATGAATCTGAAGTAATTAATAAGGAAAAGGAACAGCTGTCTAAGAAGTGTGTAATTTTAAAAGAAAAGTGTAAAAACCTAGAACTTAGAGTCAGTGAGACCGTGAGTGAAAACACTGCTCTGAAGAACCAGGTTCTTCCACTTGAGACAAAATTTCTAGAGTTAAAATCTAAAAATCTAAAACTGAAACTAGGAACCAGTAAGAATATAGCTGACAACTCTCAACTTACCTTAGAAGAAAATGTAGAAAAACTAAAAGAATGTTGAAGAAGGAACTTGGTAAGGTCAAGCATGAACTAGACAGAACTTGTAAATGGAACAGATCCTGCGATGCTTTGACATGGCTACAGGAACATCATAGTAGTAATAGGAGAGGACTTGGCTTTGGGAATCAGCTTCCTAAATGGGATCCTAAAATCAAGTACCTTACCCTTCCTGAGAGCAAAATATGTACCCATTGTGGTAAGACTGGTCACTACAAAAGTGAATGCAATGCAAAAGAGCAGGCTAGTCAAAAGAATAAAAGTTTTGTTCAAGGGAAGAATTGGTTACCAAGCTGGGCTAAAAGAAATTTAATTCATCCTTTTGCTTATAGAAAGGGACCCAAACTAGTTTTGGTTCCTAAGACTAACTCCTGATTTCTTTTGTAGGTTCAAGTGAAAGGAAGTAGACAAATATGGTACATGGATAGTGGCTGCTCAAAACACATGACTGGCAACAAGGACCAGTTCCTTTCACTTGAAGACCTCAAGGGAGGAAATATCTTCTTTGGAAATGGAAAGAAAGGTGAAATCATTGGGGTTGGTAAGGTAGGTAAGGATGACACATGTTCCATTGAGAATGTCTACCTGATAGACGGCTTGAAATATAGCCTAATCAGTGTGTCACAACTTTGTGACAGAGGTAACTTGGTAGAATTCACCTCTACAAAATGTTTTATAATAAATCTTATCACTGACAAGATTATTTTGCAAGGAAAAAGAGAAAACAATATATACATCATAGATCTGTCCACACATTCAGAAAACGAATTAACATGCTTAAGTGTGTTGGACAGTGATCCCCTCCTTTGGTATAAGAGACTTGGACATGCAAGTCTGAGTCAACTCAAAAAACTAGTCTCCAAGGACTAAGTGATAGGTCTGCCTAACATTAAGTTCAAGGAAGACAAAGTTTTTGAGGCTTGTGCAAGGGGGAAGTAGGTAAGATCCTCTTTCAAAAGCAAGAAAGTAGTAAGTACCATCAGAACGATGGAACTGGTCCATATGGATCTTTGCGGTCCTATGAGAACCTTAAGCAGAGGTGGTAAGAGATATGTGATGGTTCTTGTTGATGACTATTCTAGATTTACCTGGACATTGTTTCTAACATCTAAAGATGAGGCATTTGACATGTTTACTTCTTTTGTTAGAAAAATTCAAAAACGATTAGGAAATCAACTTGCATCAATTAGGTCTGATCATGGCACTGAATTTGAAAATGCTAAATTTGCTGATTTTTGTGATGAGCATGGCATAGATCACAAATTTTCTTCCCCTAGGACTCCACAAAAAAATGGAGTGGTTGAAAGAAAGAATAGTACACTTGAAGATATGTCTAGGACTATGCTTCTTTATAGTAAACTACCCCATAGCTTCTGGGCAAAAGCTATAAATACTACATGCTATATCATAAATAGGTGCATGACTAGACCACTTGTAGAGAAGACTCCCTAGGTAAGTTTGATCCCAGAAGTGATGAGGGAGTATTCTTGGGATATTCTTCACATAGTAAGGCTTATAAAGTTTATAACAAAAGAACTATGTATGTTGAAGAAAGTGTGCATATAGTTTTTGATGAAACTAACATTCTTTCTTAGAGACAGGAACGGGAGGATGAAGAATTTAGGATGGTCAAAAACTCAGTCCAAATTGGAGAAACACTAGAAGAGGAACATGTGATGGAACAGGTTCAGCCATCCCAGGCAACATGACAGGGGGAATAGAACAAAATAATTTCCAAAATTCATTGGAACCTGTGCCTGAGCCTGTTCCACAGCAACAAGGCATTGAAGGAACTTCAAGGAGTAACCAGTTGGTTGTGAAACCTTATAGATATCAAAGTTCTCACCCTATTGAGAACATTATCACTGATCCAACCTCTGGAATCAAAACCAGATCTTCTTTGAAAAATCTTTGTGTTTTTTATGCCTTTCTATCTCTTATTGAACCTAAAACTGTTGATGAGGATTTGTAGGATGCAGACTGGGTAAATGCAATGCAAGATGAACTCAACCAATTTGAAAGAAGTCAAGTTTGGCATCTGGTGTCAAGACCCTTGGATAGATCAGTAATTGGCACAAAATGGGTCTTCAGAAATGAACTTGATGAAGATGGAACAGTTATAAGAAACAAGGCAAGATTGGTGGTACAAGGATATAGTCAGGAGGAAGGCATAGACTATGATGAAACCTTTTCTCCAGTGGCAAGACTGGAAGCAATAAGACTCCTTATAGCTTCGTTGCTCACATGGAATTCACCCTTCACCAGATGGATGTGAAGAGTGCCTTCCTAAACGGCTATCTAAAAGATGAAGTGTTTGTCAAGAAACCTCCAGGGTTTGAGAACAAGGAGAATCCAGATCACGTGTACAAACTTGACAAAGCACTGTATGGACTCAAGCAAGATCCCAGAGCATGGTATGAAAGATTATCAAAATTCCTGCTTGAGCATGACTACAAGAGAGGAAAAATTGATAGTACTTTATTCTTGAAGTAAAAAGATAAAGATCTCTTGGTAGTTCAGATATATGTAGATGACATAATATTTGGAGCAACTACTAATACGCTAAGTAAAGAATTTTCTAAATTAATGGGGAGTGAATTTGAAATGAGTATGATGGGTGAGCTAAATTTCTTTTTAGGCTTACAAATTAAACAAAATTCAAATGGAACTATGATCCATCAGCAAAAGTATGTTAAAGAGTTGCTTAAGAGGTTTTAAATGGAAGACTCTAAAGAAATTAATACTCCTATAGCAACAGCCACAAAATTGGATGTAGATGAACCTAGTTCATCAGTTGATAAACAGTTGTATAGGGGAATGATTGGTTCATTGTTGTATCTTACTGCCAGCAGACATGACATTGTTTTTAGTGTAGGACTTTGTGCAATATTTCAAGCTAATCCAAAGGAATCCCACTTAACTGTTGTGAAGAGAAACTTGAGATACCTAAAAGGAACCATTGATCTTTGTCTTTGGTATCCAAAAGGTAGTAACTTCAATCTTGTGGGATATGTTGATGCTGACTATGTAGGTTTTTTAGTAGATAGAAAGATCACCTCAGGTATGGCTCATTTTATGGGCTCATTTCTCGTGTCTTGGGCCACTAAAAAGCAAAATTATGTGGCTCTATCTACTGCTGAGGTTGAGTATGTGGCTGCAGCCTCATATTGTGCTCAACTACTATGGATTAAACAACAATTAATAGATTTTGGAATCAATGTTGGATGCATCCCTATCTTTTGTGATAACACCAGTGCTATAAGTATGACAAAGAACCTCGTTCATCATAAATGGACTAAGCACAAAGATGTTAGACATCATTTTTTAAGGGATAATTATGAGAAGGGATTGATCTCGATTGAATTCTGTGCTACTGATAAACAGATGGCTGACATATTTACAAAAGCACTAAGTAGAGAGCATTTTAAAAGGAACAAGTTAGAATTAGGGATGATTAATATCACCTAATTGAACCAGTTCAGAATATACATGAAAAAAATCAAAAAAAACAAAAAGAAATTTGGCTAGAAATTCTGAAATTTGTGTAAATAATCAGATTAATTGTTACTCAGTCTCATGCTGTAAATAGCATACTCTTTTGCCATGTTTTGAGATGACTCACTGGTTACTAATGTTGTTTTCTCTATTGTTGAAAATTGAGGCCTGATCAAGAGAATTCTAACATGATAAACCTGGTCCATCAGTGTTGGTTCATCTGAAGGCGAGGTATGTGTTATCCACTATACACACCTTGAAATATTAATAGATAATCATGAGCAGAACTATACCTAATCAAGATCTTCTCAAAATCCATCCTTATCCCACTTATGAACCAGTTCCATCTATCCTAAGAGTCAAATAATATTAAACCGCCTAGAACCTAAGGATGCAGTAACCGTCACTTCAAACTGATTAGTTGCAGAGATGATAAGACCTCTATTTGACCCAAACAGGTTGCCGTTATATATTAATTACTTCCTTCTTTTAAAAACCCCCCATCATCATCTCTGAATTCACTCACCAACTCTACAACTGTCGAAACCCTTTCATCTTTCTTACCCTCATTCTCAATCCAAAACCTTTTTTTTCCATCTTCAATCAAAAATGTCTAACCCTTCGAAAACCCCTGGTATGACACCATATGTTACTCCATCTTCGACTTATTCAACACCTCCACGACCAAGTCCTACTCATTCTCAATCTAGTCCCACTATTCCTCAACCTAGCCCTAGTCCAGAACCCAAAAACAAAAGGGTTAAAATGCTTGCCAGATAAATAGTGGTTACAGGTTCTCTCGCCAGAAAATTGAATGCCAAACTACAAGCCAGTCAGGCTCGAGAATCAGACAATTCAGGTGATTTGTTTAAATCAGCTACTGAGGAAGCAGCAGGATCATCTGATTTTGAAAAAGTATCATATGTACCTAAGATCACTTCTGAGATTATGTTTGAAATAGCGGAGAACTCAGAAAAAAGGTTTATTTTGGTTGGGTCTGTGATATATGTGGAGTTGCCAGAAGTAAGACAAAAAGATGGTAAAAATAAATTTGAGAAAGAAAAAGAGAGAGAGGGAGGTCGGAGTGAAGTGAGGGGAACAGGGGAAGAAACTACTAGTTTGTCTATCTGTGGTAGTGAAACAGTAGTAATAGAAGAGGGAGCCAAGAAGTCAAGGGGAAGTGAATCAAGAGAAGCGGCTGAGGAGTTAGTAAATCTAGGGAAGTCTATAGATGAACCTGGTTCATCTACTGAGGAAACCTTAGAAGATCTTTTGAAGAAGTTAGGTGAAAGTTATAAACCAAAGAAGAAAAGAACTCCCAACGTTCAGAATTCTGGAACAACTGGAGCAAGTAAGAAGAGGAAGGCCACTCCCTCTGCTGATTCTGAAATTCCTCTTCCAAGAGGAAGAACCACAAGAAACACACTAAGGCAGAGTGAGGAGGAGTTACAGAAAGCCTTGGAAGGGAGTGAAAGAAAGAGGGCTGCAAAGGGAAAGAAGAAAGTTGCTAAGCCTGTAGAGGCTGTTGAGATTGATGAGATGGACCTGGTCCATAAAGATGAACAAATGGAAGGGGTTGATATTAAGACTCCAAGACCAAAGAAAGCCAAGACTTCGCCTAAGAAGTCTGCACCTGTGTCTGCTGAAACCTCAACTGTAGCCAAGAGAACCAGGTCTACAGTAAAACCTAAGAAAGTGCAAAATGTTGAAGATGATGTTGGGAGTGATGAGGATGGAACTGATTCGGATGGAGAGAAGGATAACTTGACAAAATTTGGGAAGCGCACCATTCTGAATGGGAGGTTATTGAAAGATTTGGAAGAAGCAGGCATGTTCTTGTTATTGGATAAGCTGGAGGTGTAGGGATAGAAGGACATGGTCCTTCAGTTGGATGGACGTTTGGCCAGAAATGAGATAGTTGAATTCATGGAAAATGTTGCTGTCAAGCATGGAAGGGTCACTAGCCAAGTGAAAGGGATAGAAATCTCTTTTGATGCCAAAGAATTAGGAGAGGTCCTTGGCATTCATCTGAAGGTTATGATGACTACACCAGGCAAAAGTGTCCAAGCTTAGATGATCTTCCAACTGCTCTGAAAAAAAATTACAAGAAAATTCTGCGACAATGTAGAGGAGGTTAAGCCTAAGGCAGTTTACAAGAGTGAGATGTATCCCCCACACAAAGTGGTATTTGAGTTTATCAACAAGTGTGTACTGCCAAGACAGGAGAGGAGACACATTGCAAACTACATGGATTTAGTCCTGATGGAGTGCCTGGACATTGGAAGGCAGATAAATTGGCCCTACTTCATCATTAAGCTGCTGAACAAAGTGATCAATGGCTCCAAAGCCCATGCCATTCCATATGGCTTCATTCTTACCTCTGTCCTTTGCCACTACAAGTTGCCTTTGAAGAAAGCAGATATGGCGTCAACCAAGGATCACTTTGGCATTAATACTCTTCTGGCTTGTGACTATGCTATCAATATCACTGTAAATGAACCTGGTTCATCCAGGAAGACACCTGTGAACAGCAAATTCAGAGCACTTGTGCATGAAAGTGGGGTGAAGGATGCAGAAATACTTCGGCTGAATAACCGTCTAGCAGAGGTTGAATCTGAGAGGGATGCTCTCAGAACTGAGCTTGCTAAAGAGAAGGAGAAGAATGAGGGAATCCTTAAGGATATGCTATCTCTTCTCCAAGCCAAAAACCCAGCCCTTCCCAGCCTTAGTAGTCCAGCCTGTCTTAGTACTTCAGTGACCTAGATTAGGGATTTTCTTGTTTTTGTTGCTCATGGTTTTAACTGTTTCTATTTCTGTCTGTGGATTGTGGATGAGCAATACCTTCTATCAATGAATTTTGTTGTTTTTGTTCTAACTCTTGTCTCTTTTTCTTTGATAGTTTGAATTGTTAGTTCACTATTGATGATTACTCCAATATTGCACTTACAGTTGCCCCAGTGGCCATGAGTAATTCTTAAATATCTGGGACTTTCTATAATTTGCAACTTTTTGATGATGCCAAAAGGGGGAAAATGGTTATGTGCTACTCTGAACATGTGATATTTATAACCTAATGAACTTGGTTCTTTTATGATAAATTCTCAATACTCTAAAATGTGTCAATATTGGATTAAGTTGGTTACAGACCTAACATAGAGTTTGTCATCATCAAAAAGGGGGAATTTGTTGGCCCAAGAAATTGAATGGTTTTGAAGATTGACAAAGAAACTCAAAGATGAACCAGGTCCATCACTGGAGACATAGACACATGCAGAGTTAAGGCACGTGAATTGCACATGCAGGAGATAAACAAAATCTGGTAAATAAAGAGATATCTCCTGATCGAAAAGATTGTAAAATGATAAGGAGAAGGACACTTTATTCAGTAAGAAAAGAATCAAAGATAAGGAAGCATTCGAGGAGTTGAGATTAACTAAAACTCTTCCACCAAGGAAGAGTAGCATTAAAACTCTAGTAAATCTCTCATCTACTAATCCTATATATTCTTATTGTACAGGTACGCACAAAAGCAGAAGTTAAGCACGAATTGAGAGAAAAATTACAAAGGCAATTTTGCAAGCAGTTCGTGTGAGATTTAAGTGTGCGACTCTGAAGCTACTTTGACCAGCTAGAAGAACCAGTTCCAACTGTTGTCTTTTAGTTTAGTTTACTTGTAGTAGGTGATTTCAACTTGTACCTTTCAGCTTTATCTAGAAGCATCTGTAATAGGTACTGTGTGTTTCAAGTTATATCTAACATGGATTTTGTCGCAAATAGCTAGAGGCTAGTTTTCCACAAAGGGATTAGAGGTAATATTAGGTTTACAAAAGAGTTTTTGTAAATGTTGTTTGGCTCACTGATTTAGTAAAGAGTTTGGTAAAATCCTACTGGGAAGTAGGTCGTGGTTTTTCACCTTTTGAGCCAGGTGTTTTCCACGTAAAAATCTCTATGTTCTTTATTTTCTGTATCTATTATTCCGCAAAAAGTAGAGGTTGGAGCACATAGAAGAACCTGATCCTTCTATAACTAGTGCACACAAAAAATCGGACACCACACCAATCCCCCCCCCCCCCTTGTGTAGTATTGACGTTTAGAACATCACCGCGTTCGCATAAGCTCCTGCCCGTTTGTTCATCGCATTCGTGTGACTCTTTTGGCGATCGCAGAAGCCTGCCTACCCCCTTATACGCGATCGCATAAACCCTTCCACAATCGCGTAACATATTTTGGACCAGCAGCTATTTTTTCTACGCGATCACATCTCTTCTCTCGCGATCGCGATGCACAAAAAATCTAGGCAGACAAATATATTCCTAAATTGAGGGTTACACCATTTTCACCATATTTTGACTTGTAGAGCTCGATTTTGAGCGATTCTTTGTGGGTTTTTCAAGAAATTCGATTAAATATATTCCATGAATTAGTCTTATGTTTTATTATTTAAATTGTGTTTTTTGTTGGGGAAAATGTTGGTTTTTGAAGAAATTCCCAAAAACAAAATTTCATGATTTGAGGCGCGAAATGGTATCGGAATTTGGTAATTTTTGTATGGTTGTTGTTTTTTAGGTAAGTATCTTGCCTAACCTTGTGGGGGGGGAATTACCCCTTAGGATTGAGTCTTCTATGTTGATTGCAGTCTATGTACGCGAAATGACGAGTGCGTGCTCGGACTTATGTGTGGAAAGTTAGACCTTTAGGAATCTTAGGTCCTTACATTCGCTGAGTATGAATTGTTCTTGACATGATTGAGTTCCTAATTTCCTAGTTTCATCTTTACTTGCTTAATGTAGAGTTCTTACTTTTAAATTTACTCATATTGCCTATTTGAATCCTAACTGGCTTGTCTGAAGATTTATTCTCTTTTACTGTCATGCTATGTCTTCTTAGCTGCTTATCTCTAATTGTACTTATCAACATCTCATCTTATAATTGTTTGGTCTAAACTAAGGTTATGATTATTTTCATGTTGATTGTCTTTAAGTGGAATTTCTGAATACCCTGGAAACTGCCCGCCTTAAAGGAAGTTTGGATAGACTATACCTTAGTTGACTTGCCCGTACATAGAGTTATCGGATTCGTGTTGATTCCTTGTTGTTAACCCGTGCATTTAGGTACGACTGTTACATGCTATTTTCCTTCCTTGTTCAGTTTTTCTTAATATGACTAGCATTCCATATTGTGTTTATTTCTTGTGAACTAGTTTTGCCTATCTTGTGATTGAAGGTTCTTGAGTCGATGTATTTATTGTATCTTGAACTGTTGCCATTGTTGTTGTTGTACTTGTTGTAGTGATGCACGAGGTTTCTGATGTGCGATTTTTGATATGGGGATTTGCACGAGGTTTCTGCCATGCCGTGTTTACTATTGATATTGCACATGCGGTGCGATAAGACGGGATGTTAAATTGAGGGTTTTCACATGTGGCGAGACAAGGTGGGAACATATTTATGCACATGCGGCGAAATAAGGTGGGCATATACTTTACTATTGCACACGTGGGGAGACAAGGTGGGCTATGTCAGGGATTGTTTGTGATACTTGTGTTGGCCTGAGGGCATTCTTTGTTGTTGATATTGTGTAATGGTACACTTACTATGTGAGTTTATTCGTGTGGAAATTGTGAGAAAAAGATGCACGTGTTGCCCTTTTTTTTCCTTATGCTTATTGGTGGTTGAATCATGTTAGGACACATGCACAAGCATACGCGCAGTTAAGCACTATTATCGGATTAAGGGTTCCTTGTTGTTGCCGAGTATAGATATTCTTGTTGTACTTCCCATATGTGTGGTAATGGCCCCAATTGGCATGTGAGTCGTACCTACAATTATTACTTGAATGAGGGCACCAAATGCCAAGTGTTAGGTTTCGGATATTGGGACCCGTGAATGGTGATTTGTCCGAGGTTCGGAACCTCATGTAGATGACGACGAACTTGCTGCAGAGGTGGTCGAAGTTGTTGAGTCATTACTTGTCCTTGTTGTATATTTACATTCTAGATTTAGTTGTGTTCTATTCACCCTTTTTGTGTTATTTCATGTTGTTCGCTGATACTTGTTGTTTTCCCTCCTTACAAATTTACTGTATTGTTAGCTATATTGTTTGGCCTTTATGTGTATATCGCTTTTCCGTTATTCCTATATTTATACTTGTTTAGTTCATTAGACCAGTGGATGTCTTGACTGGTCCTCATCACTACTTCACCGAGGTTAGTCTTGATACTTACTGGGCACCGCTGTGGTGTGCTCATAGTACACTTCTGCATATTTTTGTGCAGATTCTAGGTTTCGCATAGCCGGCCGATCGATAGTTAGCAGCACGGTTGCTGTTGTGGAGACTCAAGGTAAAACCGCTACAGCGTTCGCGGGTTTCGGAGTCGCCATCTTATTTTTTTCATACACTGTTGTACTTATTTATGAATAGTGATATTCAGGAGTTACAGTGTAAACTTCTATAAAGCTTATTACTTGTACTTACCGGGTTTTGGGAAGATATCTAATGTGTAGAAATATATTTCAAAAGGCACTTAAATGATTATTATATTATGATTGATGTTTATTAATAATAGGCTTACCTAGTCCTTAAGACTAGGTGCCGTCACGATACCCAACGGAGGCAAAATTGGGTTGTGACAGCTGCAACCCAGCCTCCAACTTACCGGCTTCGGCAGCTTGTGCTTCTAGTGTTGGAAGATGAGCATCAATCTGATCCCGCTCGGCCAAGACAAGAAGAAGCAATAAAATGATCAAATATGATATTGTTGTTGCATTGTGCATGGCGTTATTTACCATACACTTCCCCGAAAGAGAGTATATTTTCTTTTTATCCTTCCCTGAAGCTAGTGGCTTCAGGTAATTGGCAAGATCTATCAGTCGGGACAGCTCATGGCACTTGATAGAGACCGAGAGGGAGACACCCCTCCTCCTCTGAGGATCTGCAGAGGGGGGGCGAATAGTTATGCCCCAAATTCCCATGGTCTGGGGACTGGGGAGGGGGGACATCCTCCCTGTGGGTGTGTGCGGCCGGTGGGGATGATGTAGCAGTCGTTGGTGGTGAAGGTATGGCTGGCGAGGAAAGAGATGAAGTTGATAGCGTTGTGGGTTGAGAAGCAATTGCGGCAAAAGATGTGCTAGTTGTTGGTTTCTCATCAACCGAGGACGGATAAGGCCCAGTACCCAACCTCACAGTACCGGGAGCAGCAACTGGGGTTCGAAAACGAGAATTGGCATCTTCCAGTATATCACACTCTCCCCAGAGCGCTTGGACATCGTTCTCGGTTGGTGTTATTAGCTCTTCAGATTGAACATTATGTTGAGCTAATGAAGGTCGTCGTCTCCTCTGTAGGGAAGCCCCTTTATACTGCTCCCGGAATTAAGCTATCTTCTGCCTTATCTCAATTCTAACACTAAGTATTGCTTCAAATCGATTCGCTTGTCTATAAACCATATTACAAATTTAATTGTACCGTTTTATGAGTAAACACATGTAATTCACTGCCTACGTCTTACATTGTTAGGTAAAAAGTGAAATCTTCATAACCACTTGCTACCGCTGAAATCTCTTTGTGGTCTATCATAACCACTTGCTACCGCTGAAATATCTTTGTGGGACTTTTTTCACAAATAGGACCAATCTACTTTAGTTGGGAAAAGTTGATTCCACGTTTGCCTGCAGTTGCCCTGCATATAGACTTAGACTTCCATACTCCCAACGTGTTCACTTGAATTCATATCATCTAATTCAAACTCTTACATATATATGAAAAGAAATAAAAGTACTTAAGCACATATAAAGAAATAGCCCACTGATTCTAAATTCTTAACTCAGCGCTGTTTGCATACAAGCTTCAAGCACATTTTACAGTTGATTTTTTCCTCAATTTTTCAAAATTTTCGGGTGAGTAGAGGTCCATCGACAGTATTGTGATCTGAAGTGTCAAAGAGGAGGAAATCATGGTAGTCAAGTTGGTTGGTTACCTGAACTTTCATATTGTTGATGGGGTTCGATTCACCACATTGTAATACTCCTTTATGTACAAGAAAATTTTGAAAAAAGAAAATAACGTAGAAAAGGAAAGAACTTTTCATGATATAGATGCCATGCACATCTCTAATGTATAGTCTGGTTTCAACAACCATCCGGTCCCATTATGATTGTTCTGTTATAATGAATCAAATATCAGTATAAACAACTTTTAATCTATAAATTATGTCACATTGATACCACGAAAAATAAGGCAAGCAACATGCGATAATAGATGGTGAACACCAAAATTAGCAACTAACTGAAAACAGAAAGATGAAGAAAGAAAAAAAAAAAGATGATCATAAGCGAATTATAAAGTAGGAGTTGTTACAGGAAGAAATTAAATAAAGTTAAAAATAGCTAGGGAACTGTCGTCTTCACAGCAGATATTAGACACAATTGACAAAAGCAATAAGGGGAAGCACTATGGTTGTGGTCTGAAAAAGGGCAACACTGGGCAACAGGTCCACATTGACATCACGTGGAAACATGGTTCAAACAACTGCCCTCTGTCTCTGCATTTCTGGATTCCTTCCTAAATTATTCTAGCTGGACTTCAAATTTCCATCATCCCTTCACTCCCTTTCCCTTGTTTGAGCTTATAATATTAGACACAAAATTGCATGTTCCAATGTTGCCTCAAATCATCAAATCTGCTCTAAGAATGAAATAACTCAGAAGTCAATATTCAATTAATAGCAAATCAAATGCTGAAGGAGATGGATATAATGACTCTACAATTGCCTTGATATTTACTACACGGTTTATATTTACAAGTCTCTAGCTTTACATTTATAAAAACAGAGAAAATTAGAATAACATGTAAGAAACCTGAACAAAGGTTTTTTAAGGACCAAAAATTATGTGTCAATATGTTGCACTAGCATGGTATCAAACTAAACATGAATTGAAGTTCATTGATACTGATTGGAAGTTAGAATGTTGCTTATAATTATAAATATTGAGCCGATATATACTTTACTTCTCTGGGTCATGTCCCTTGATTTTGTTAGTGAAGCACTTCGTTTTTTTTTAAATCTATAAGTCAAATCAAACCAACAAATGGATTTTCTATCGGCTTTTTTCGGATTTTCGGATTTTTTTCGGTAAAGTCATATATAATTTGTGATCCAAATATTTCTTTAATCCTAGTAAGATATAACTAGATATTATATTTTCTAAGAAAATAACACATTAATATGGGATAACTCATAGCATTATACTAAAATATTCAATAACAAAGATAACAAAATAACATAAATCAAATATTGCTAATTAATAAGCCATAATAAAAATTAACATAATCTTAAAATACTATATGTAGGTAATGTTAAAATAAGTATAGCTAATAAGTAATATTAAATACATAACTAAGCACTAAAGAAAAAGATTAACTAGGTTATGCATTTTCATTATAAACCATTGTAAAACTAAAAAATAAATATTCAACACTATCGTTACTCCTAGTGTTAAATTGACTTTCTTTTATTAGCATTAGTGTTGATTTGAATTTTGCTTGAGTTACTATATTTCTGGGTTATATAATTATTTACCATTCAAAAATGTTAAATTCAAACTTGAAATACCACGTTAAAAGATAAAATTATAAAAACGTTTAAGAAATATTTATAAATTACATTACAATAAATATTTGTATGTATAAAATATTTTTAGAAATTGTAGAAATATACTATCATGTTGGTTTGGTTTCGATTTGATATTTTTTAATTAAAACTAAACCAAATCAAATATAGTCGGATTTCTTTCCCCAATACCAAACCAAAGCAAACCAAATCACAATCGGGTTTTTTTCCGATTTAACTCGGATTATCTTTATTGGTTTTTCTTTGTATTTTCCTGCTTATGAGTCGTTTGATAGTTGGTTAGAGTTATGCAGGTATTAATAATGAAAGAATTAGTTATGTAGGAATTAGTTTTGCAGGAATTGGCTATGTTGCTCGCACTCTCTGAAAATGACACTGATTGTGCGTCAGATCCTCCAAAAATAATGTGATGACCCGATAGGTCATCTAGAATTTTAAACCTTAATTCTGTGTTTCGAAACCTCAAATATCTCATTTTAAACTTTCTCAATTTGCATGCGCAGTCCGGATATTTTTTTCGGCAAACTTTTATGTTAAAAATTGATAAAATATGAAATATTTGCCTTATAAATCTATTTGAGTTGACTTCAGTCAACGTTTTGAGCAAATAAACCCGGATCCGTGGTTTGACGGTCCTGGTGGGTCCATATCATAATTTGGGACTTGGGCATATGCCCGAAATTGAATTGGGAGGTCCCATGCTAGAGTTTTCGTATTTTGTTGAAAAAATGAAGTTTAATGGCTTAATGAATCTAAAAGTTTGACCAATGTTTGACTTTATTGATATCGGGTCCGTATTTTGGTTCCGAAATCCGGTATAGGTCCACTACTATATTTATGACTTGCCTGTCAAATTTGGTGAGAAACAGTGTTGGTTTGACGTGATTCGAACGTCCAGTTGTTAAAATATCAATTCTAAAGTTTTCTTGAAAATTCATTTGATTTTGGTGTCTGATTCATAGTTTTAGGTGTTATTTTGGCGATTTGATCGCGCGAGCAAGTTCATATGATATTTTTTGGGCATGTGTGCATATTTGGTTTAGAACCCTGAGGGCTCGGGTGAGTTTCGGATAGGCTACGAAGTGGTTTGGACATAGAAAACATAGCTGGTGTGCTTCAGTTCTGGTGCAGGCCTCAGACCTCGCAATTGCGAGATCAAGCCTCACATTTGCAGCGCTGCAAAACCCATGTCAGGTTCGCAATTGCGAGCTTTTTTCCTCGCAATTGCGAAGAATAGCTGGGCACCACAGGTTCGCATTTGTGACATACTTTTCGCAATTGCGAAGTGGTGCTGAGGGGATAGTGTTCGCATTTGCAATCAAATGATCGCATTTGCGGGATGTACATTGTTCGCAATTGCAAACAAATCATCTCAATTGCGATGACAGAAGAAATGCTAGGACTTTACATTTGCGAAGAAAACCTCGCATTGGCAGGTTCATAATTGCGATATCTGCAACTGGTCAAAAACTGAGTAAGACGGGATTTCACTCATTTCTTCAAATTTTCAAACCTAGAGAACTCTAGAGGTGATTTTTCCAAGAGCACTTCTTCTCCAATTTATTGGTAAGTGATTCTAACCTATTTTCTATCAATCTTTCATTATATTTCATAAGATTTCAACCTAAAATTTAGGATTTTCATGGTGAAAATTGGAGGTTTGAGTAGAATTAGAGATTTTTGTAAAACTAGAATTTAGACCTCAAATTAAGGTTGCATTTCGAAATAAATAACATAACCGGGCTCGGGGGTGAATGGGTAACCGAGTTTTGGTCCGAATTTTGGGTTTGGACCAAGCGGGCCAGGGAGTTGACTTTCGTTGACTTTTTCAATAATGACCTAAATTGAACCTTAATTAGTGGATAGTTCCTAAGGCTTATTTTGAATCGTTTGGTTGATAATTTGCTAGATTTTGTTGGTTCGGAGGTATGTTTGAAAGGCAAAGCCGTGGTTGAGCTTTGAGTTGGTATTTGGAGAGAGGTAAGTGTCGTGGTCAACCTTGACTTGAGGGATTAGGACTTTTGCCTATTTACTACGTGTTTAGATGTTGGGTACAACGTATATGTGAGGTGACGAGTACTTATACGTTGTTGTGGGTAAAAGCATGCGGGTAAAACTTGTTTCTTGTAGTTTAATTTTTTCCTTGATCATGATATCCATGCTTAGACTAGTTAATTACTAAGTTGATCGTTCTTTTCTCATTTATGAGCTATCTGTGATAATCGAGTATTGCTTCTGAAGTTGAGGTTGGTATTGTGGGAATTATTGACGTAAGGCCTATTCTTGCTTATTCTATCTCCCTTTTGTTATATGTTCATTGTTACATGGTAAGGGAGAGTGTTAATGCACGAAGGGTGATGTCGTGCTATATGTGAGTGTTAATGTACGAAGGGTGATGTCGTGCCATATGTGAGTGTTAATGCATGAATGGTGATGTTGTGCCATATGTGAGTGTTAATGCACAAAGGGTGATGTCGTGCCATATTTGTGAGTTAATACACGAAGGGTGATGTCATGTCGTATCTGTTGATTTATGATGAAAGTGAGAGTAAAAGCACGAAGGATGATGTCGTGCCGTTATTATTGTTCCATAGTGAGGTTGAGAGTAAAAGTACGAAGGGTGATGCCATGCAGTTTTATTCATTGTGTTTTGTTCATCTTGTCGGTTATAGGTTTATTCATTGTCTCCTATTATCATTTCCTGCTGTTAAAAATGTATCTTGCACCCCTTATCGCATGTCCCCTCCCAATAGTACCTGTTAATTCTTATTTGTTGTTATGTTGCTCGTATATTTGCTGTCTGTACAGGTTTATTTTTACATGGGTGTCTTGTCATAGCTTCGTCACTACCTCGTCGAGGTTAGGCTCGACACTTACAGAGTACATTGGGTCGGTTGTACTCATACTACACTCTGCACTTCTTGTGTAGATTTTGGTACTGGTCTCAGCTGTCTGTGAGGCGTTTCAACTCGGATTTGCTTTTGGAGGCTCGAGGTAGATCTGCTGGCGTCCGCATACCTTGAAGTCCCCCTCCATTTGCCTATTTTACTATTCTTTTCGTTCAAGACAGTTGTATTTATTTCAAACCCTATTTGTAGAGACTCTAGAAGCTCGTGAATTGTGACTCTTGATCCGGGTTGTACTTAGATATTAATTGTTTTTATGTTATTCCATACTCACTTTTGGTTTCATTTCGGATTAATTGATTTTACTTATTGAAATTGATTAAAATTTGCTTAAGGATTCTCTAACGTTGGCTTGCCTAGCAAGTGAAATATTAGGTGTCATCACATTCCCGAAGGTGGGAATTTCGGGTCGTGACAAATAGTGTATTTTTTGATGATCCGACACATGTTCAACATTATTTGGAGAGTCCGCACAACATACAATATATAATCCGAAATTATGCATGATTTATTTATGCAGAGATTACTCGTGTAAGGATTAGTAATGCATGGATTAGTAATTTATGGATTGTAATGTAAAGGTTATTTTTGTTGAATGTTTACTTTATTTTAATTATATAATGTGTAATATAAAACAAAAAGGATCATTTTTTGGTTATATTTAATCCATGTATTACTAATACATTTATTAGATGTCCACATTCTATCTTACATATAAATAATACATAAATTTGTTGCATAACTTATTCATGTATTACTTATATTAAATGGAAAATGCAACCAACATGCTGAAACTTATACAAGTTAGGAAGAAAACAACCAAACATAGTATAACTTATGTTGAATTTTATGCAGATTGAAGATAAACAACCAAGCAGTATATAAGTTAATACATGATTTTATACATGTATTATGGTTCTTATACTTCGTACTAAACGACCGTTAGGAGTTAGGACTGAGCGTTTGTCCGCCCATGATCTTTTCCCACCCAAAGAAAAGAAAGTTCAAATAAAAACTTTTTAGTCATTTATTTTAATAAGAAAAGTTATTCGTAGCCAAAAATTTATATTGAAATGCTAATACGAAAAATGCAGAAAAGGGAAACAACAGAAAAGATGAATATTAATTAATAATAGCATCCAGTCTGTATCAATCAATGCAATGTTGTGGTACGTATATATATATATATATAAAGGCCTTCGTGTTTTTAATATAGTATATATATATATATACTATATTAAAAGCACAAAGTCCCTTAGCGAAATATCGTTCGCTTTTTTTACCATTTTTAAAATATAGTTCATGTTAGACAAAATAGTCATTTGATTAGTTTTTCTAATATTTATGAATAGACATTTAATTAATTTCCTACTATTTAGGAATAGTTATTTAATTACTCTTTTAATATTTATAATATTAGCACACATACTAGAAAATATTTTCGTTCTCTGCACAATAGGAAGTTTATGTTCAACTCCATATTTAGGAGTATTATTAAATTTTTCTTTCTAATTTAGGAGGATCTTTTTTAGTAAGTAAAAATTTGTCTAATTCACACAAAATAGGAAGGTTTCCGTTCCTTTAGTTAATCAAAATTTTAACTAATTCACGTACTGGGAAACTTTTGATACTTTCAACTATATTTAAATTTAAGAGTATTAAAATTTCAACTAAGAAAGTTTTGATATAAATTTTTGACACTGAATTTTTTTATAAATTATATTAGATGAAGACCAGCTCTTTGAGAATTTATTAGAGTCTTTTTTTCTAATAAAATTTTTACACAATTTTATATACGTATGTAATTCTATAAAAGAAGTTACAACTTCACCTTTTCATCATCATAATTTTGCTTTGTTCGAGCAACAACCACAAAATTAAGGTTTCAAGTTCTATTT
Source organism: Nicotiana knightiana (assembly GCA_005239525.1). NCBI lineage: Eukaryota > Viridiplantae > Streptophyta > Magnoliopsida > Solanales > Solanaceae > Nicotiana > Nicotiana knightiana. The sequence continues at coordinate 39,931 of ML372409.1, forward strand.
CTTTGAGCAATTTTTTTTTATATATTAGTAGTTGAATTTTGTATTCATGTATTTGTATTAGTAGTTTAATTTTGCATGCACGTATTTAACCAATACATCTTATTTTAATGTTCTTGATTGTAAAGCTTGGTTGAATATTACCTTTTTGCGTTAGACTACATGCTTTAACCTTTTGTCAAATTAGTACTTTTACTTTTTTCCGTGCTCTTATTGGATCTCTTTCTTCGTTTTTAATAGCTTTTAATAGTACTTATATTAGACAAAACTGTATTAAATTATTTTTCTTAAAGTTTTAAGATTTTGCACTTAACGAAAGCTTTAATTATAATTTTTTTATTATTTAAACTAAATATGAAGTCTTAATATTTACTACTCTAAAATCTATTAAGATTTTACCTTATATAAATTCTTTCTTTATTTGAACTATATATAAAATACCTCTAATTTATTTTAATAGTGTCAAATTTAATAGAATAATGAAATACGAACTCTATAAATACTCTGATTTTGTAACGGAATGTGAATAGATCATCATTCGCTTATGTTGAATAGCTACGTAGTCAATGATTTTGCTACTATGAGTGGCATAATTCAAGACTATTGCCGATGAAATATCAAAGAGAAGATAGAACGTAGTTTTTGATTTGAATATTAAACCTTACGGAATCAAAGTTCTTTAAAAGAGTTTTACTTTAACAATTTTAAATCTTCAAAGTTTATGCGTCCTTGTTGGAACTTAAAAAGAAGAATGACAACTTGTGAAACTTAAGAAAATAAATAATAAAATTGAAATCAATTTTAAGTTACATATTTATTGAGGTGATTGAGTACTTCTATGGAATAGAGTTTCTTCCTTTATTGTACAATTAAATAAGACTAACAATTAATCATTTCCGAACATGATTATACTTTTTTTTAATTTATTTTATAGCTTATACACAAGTAATATAATATAAAATTTTAGTATTGATCAAGATGATGTACATGCACAACACGTGTATCCTAAGACTAGGAATTTCACATTGGACAACATAGTAATTTGAGTTTCATTAATACTTAGGAATAGTTGTTCAATTAATTTTTCTATAATTTAGGAATAGTTATTTAGTTATTCTCCTGCTATTAACAGTCTAGGAAAGTTAATAAGTATTTGCCTAAATTTTTTGCCTCTTAGTTCAACTCCCTGTGTTTGGCTAATTCTCACACTTTTTTTTTTTTACTTTTTTCTTTAGGAGTCTTTATTATTTGGTAAAAATTTTGAAGGACTAATTTGTAATAAAGGAATATTTGGTGAAACAGCAAATATTTTTATAAATATTTTAGTCGTCAAACTTCGCTTGTTCTAGCAGCACCGTGTCAAGTTCCTTTTCTCTAAGCAAAAAGTTTATGTATTTGCTGTTTTTTTTTTTTGCATGCACGTATTTGTATTAGTACTTGAATTTTGCGTTCATGTATATTGTCAGAATTTTGATTATAATAATTTATATTATACCCGGTCTTTAATTTGTTTGCGATATTTGTAGGTATATGTTTCAAGATTAGTGCATTATAACTCATCATCTTGGAGTTCACGTACTTTTATTTTTGAAATTTTATTAGAAAGCTTTTAAAAATATCTTATGAGGATGTTTCATTATAGTTTGATATGCATAATAAGACAAATGAGTGTGTTTTACTAATATTTTATGATGCAAGTTTTGGTACAATGAGAGATTTTTTGGGTTTCTACAAGTGTAACAAAAATTGAAAAATACTACTCCCACAAGTCCACAACTGTGACAATGGCCACATCCCAAAACTAAACAGGACAACCTCTTTCGCTCTAACTTCAAAAGTTTCAATTTTAATTTATTTAATTACACTTTTATTTATAACTCAAACACAATTTTAATAATATAGATGTAATTTTTAAAATTAATTTGTTCATTGGAACTAAAATGCACGTGCAACGCGCGTATCCTAAAACTAGTAGTATATATTAAAAGTACGAAGATCCTTAGCGAAATGTCGTTCGTCTTTTTTACCCTTCAAAATTAAAGTTTACACTAGACAAAATAATCATTTAATTATTTTTCTAATTTTAAAAATATTCATTTAATGAATACTATTTAGGAATAGTCATTTAATTAACTTCCTAATATCTAGGACTTTGAAATCAACTAAAACTTGACTTATTAATAAATGTTTCCTTATTTTAATTATATAGATTAATCCGGGCAATTTGCAGTCATATCCTACATAGCAGCCACCTTTTAACTTATACCCTATTTTTAGAAATTATTGATTTGGTAGCCAGCTGACAAAAAATCTGCACTAATATGACCATTCTACCCCTGACATAACATATAAAAATCACGCACCTCCGTCTCTTATCATATTTGAATCACGCACAAAACACTCCGTCTATTCTCATATTTGAATCACGCACAAAATACTTCACCGATCCTCCTCCATCACTCCGTCTCTTCTCAGATCTCCTCTCCCAAACCAGAAATTTGAACCAGACTCAAATTCAAAAATTCAAATTGTATGTTTTCGAATCTGACTGATGTTCATGATACCTGAGATGCTGTAGTTTTGGACTGCATAACATGCTGTAGTTTTTGCTAAAGTTTTGGTTTATTTAGAAAAAATTTAGGGTGAATTTTTTGCTTTATTTGCTAAACAATTTATTTTTTTGGCTAAACTTCAGCACTAATAATATGCTTAAGTTATGTACTGTGTTCTATAGTTTTTTGATGAGTTTTTTCAAAAACGTTTTCTTTAATTAAGGTATAATATTAAAAAAAGTGCAGAAAAACATTCAAAGCATCTTGTGCTGAAGTTTGCTAATACTTCAGCACATTCAGATACTGAAGTTTTTCTCCTGATACAATAGTTTTGTCATGACCTTTTCCAAAAACCTCAGCACAAATATGCTGAAGTATTTTAGTTCATTTTCTAATACTTCAGCACTGAATGTGCTGAAGTTTTTCTCCTGGATACAATAGATTTGTCATGACCTTTTCGGAAAACCTCAGCACAAATATGCTAAAGTTTTTTAGTTCATTTTCTAATACTTCTGCACTGAATGTGCTGAAGTTTTACTCCTGGATACAATAGATTTGTCATGACCTTTTCGAAAAACCTCAGCACCAATATGCTGAAGTTTTTTAGTTCATTTTCTAATACTTCAGCACTGAATGTGCTGAAGATTTTCTCCTGGATATAATAGATTTGTCATGAAAAACATCAACACCAATATGCTGAAGTTCTTTAGTTTATTTTCTAATACTTCAGCACTGAATGTGCTGAAGATTTCTCCTGGATATAATAGATTTGTCATGAAAAACCTCAGCACAAATATGCTGAAGTTCTTTAGTTTATTTTCTAATACTTCAGCACTGAATGTGCTAAAGATTTTCTCCTGTGCTATGTAATTTTCTCTTGCATGCTCAAGTTAAATATATTTTGTGCTTAACTTTTATCCTACATTAATCAGCTTTTTCATGAGCTTTGTTCTATTGTTCATTTGCTCAAACTTCAACTTTTTTTCATAATTAAATTCTTATGCTAATACTTGACACTAAACATGCTTCTCTAGGATGAGTTCAGTTTGCGTTGTACTTAATTTCAATGGGAGGTGGACTACTGACTTCAAATACTTGGATCATGATACAAAGCTTGTTCTTATTAATAAACAAGTATCATTCAATTCTTTCCTGAAAAAAATTAGTGAAGTTACAAATATTGATTCAAGCAGATATTCTGTAAAGATATGGATTGATATCAAATTAAATACAAGCAAAGGTATACTTGTAACTTCAGATGAAGAACTCAGTACTTGTATAAATTTGCTCACAACTAATTCAGTCTACAAGAATTGTCATTTTGTCATTGAAAAAATACAACGTTCTGCAACATTCAACCAATCTCTTAACAGTATAGCAGCTTCAGAACAATTTGGTGATTATCAACATGATTTAGGGTAGCCAATAATGGTAGTAGACAACGAGCAACAACTTTCTAACATTACATCTGCTTCAGAATATAGAACGCTACAACAATCATCCCCTCCTCCAATAAATTCATACCAGTTTGTGAATGAGCACGAAGAAGAAGGGCAGCTAATAATGCAAATTGACAACCAACACACAATCCAACAAAAATTTTTGCTACCTTCTGCAATGATAAGAAACAACGAAGATGAAAAAAATATGGAATTAATACCGGTAACATCAGATACAATTGATAAAATTGCTGAAACTTCTATTGCCTCTAAGAAATCAAGAAAAAGAATGAGGGGAAAGCTGAAAGAATCTCCACCATGTAAAATACTTAGGCATGATGCATTGCCTGAGGAAGTAAAAGTAGGATCATTTTTTGAGAATAAGGAAAATATGACTAAATTTTTCTACAGCTTGGAGATAACCCAAAAGGTTGAATTCACAGCTGTTAGATCATGTTCAAAGAGATATGAGCTGAAATGCATTGAGGAGCAATGTGGTTGGATTGTGCGTGCTACCAGAATAAAAAATTCCACACTTTTCAGGGTGATAAAATATCATAACAACCATGAATGCTCAGTTGATGCAAGAAAATCAGATCAGAAGCATGCTACATCAAATTTTATATGTGAACAAATTTTAGAACATGTTCGAGACAAAAAGATAGAGGTTACACCAGCCTTTGTAGAAAAAGAAATGAAAAAGAAATTTGGAATTGACATTGAATATCACAAGGCATGGCGTGCTATTCAAAAAGCCATTGTTTGCATAAGGGGAACACTGGAAGAGAACTACCAGATTCTTCCTTCATACCTACACATGATGGTGTATAGAAATTCAGGAACGTACACAAGCATAAAAAGAGATGAGCAGAATCGGTAAGCAAAACAAATACCAACCATCAGCTTGAAGTTAAACTTCACACCTTATGATTTATTTTTTTAGGTTTCACTGTACAAGTTTTGTTACATGTTCTTTGCTCCAGCAGCATCAATAGCTGGTTGGTCCTACTGTAGACCTGTTATTGCAGTAGATGCAACGTTTTTAAAGTCAAAATATCGTGGCGTTCTATTTGTTGCTGTATCAAAGGATGCTAACAATCAAATATTTCCTCTATCTTTTGGTGTAGCAGAATCAGAAAACAATGAGGCATACATTTGGTTCTTCGGAGAAATGAGAAAAATTATTCAAGTCCGTCATGAACTAGTTTTCTTGTCAGATAGAAACCAGTCGATTGCAAATGGGATTAGAAAAGTTTATCCTGAAGCTCACCATGGTATCTGCCTCTATCACTTTGAGAAAAATTTAAAGCAAAGACATGCAAAATCCATGGTAATAATCTTTTTCAAAGCTCTGCAAGGTCATACAAACGTGAAGATTTTAATAAGTTAATGTCCCAACTCAAAAGTTTTGACAAAGAAAATATACAATTACATAATGGAAGAGCCTCCAGAAAGATGGGCTCGATCGTGGTTCNTTACATCCTAGAAAAGATGGGAGAGTGGTTTTACGAACGGGGGAAAAAAGCAAATAAAACTTTTTACAAAGTATCAATATAGACAGAAGAAGAGATGACTAAGAAGATGGACATGGCTTGCAAAATGATTCTGAGTATATTTATTAAGTTCGGGATTTACTTTCAACATGTTTTCTCTATAGCATAATCACTTCTCCTTTTTATATCTGGTACAGTGATTTACTGCTTACATATAAAAAACTTCATACTATCTGAAGTTTTGTCCCTAGATTCTATAGTTTTGTCGTCATGAGCTTTTTGTAAAAACTTCAGCACACCATGTGCTGAAATTTTGTCCTGGATTCTATAGTTTTGTCGTCATGAGCTTTTTGTAAAAACTTCAGCACACCATGTGCTGAAATTTTGTCCTGGATTCTATAGTTTTGTCGTCATGAGCTTTTTGTAAAAACTTCAGCACACCATGTGCTGAAATTTTGTCCTGGATTCTATAGTTTTGTCGTCATGAGCTTTTTGTAAAAACTTCAGCACACCATGTGCTGAAATTTTGTCCTGGATTCTATAGTTTTGTAGTCATGATCTTTTTGAAAAACTTCAGCATAATTACTTCTGCTTTTTATATCTGCTGCAGTGATTTACTGCTTACATATAAAAAACTTCATACTTTTTCTTTTTGAATCAATAATACACTAATATTTTCTATTCCTTCTTAGGTGTTCAACCTTGATTCAATGCTGTTTAGAATAAATAGTGAAGGAATTGAATTCATTGTGGACTTAAAAAGGAGAACTATGTGACTGCTTGGAATTTCAACTTGATGAGTTGCCTGTCCACATGCAATTGATGCTATTAATAAGAGATATTTGCAAAAATCTGATTACTGCTCAAATTGGTATTCAAAGGAAACATGGTTCAAAACATATGAATGACATGTGAATACTGTGCGAGATCAAAAATCATGGGATATTCCACAAAATGTACAATCTGAGATCATAAAACCTCCCGATGTGGAGATTTTACAAGGAAGAAGAAAAAAGAAGAGGCATATGTCAGCGACTGAATCAGTACCATGGAAGTCTACCAAATGCCGTCGATGTAAATAAATTGGGCATAATAGAACAACTTGCTTATCTTCTCCAGCACCTCATCCATATTCGAAGAAACACACTGACAAATACTCCAACATTAAATAATTCTTGGAAGAATTTAGACTTTCATTTTTGTATGATATATTTTAAATTTGATTGTTTTCATACAAATAAAAAAAAGACTCTCGCACTCTTTTATATATTGATGAAGTACAAACCACTTCTGCATAATTTCTTCCATTGAAAGCTTCCTACTTCCGCTTGCACCAGACATTCTTTCTTCAAAAAAAGATAAAAGACTAAGGATGAATATAAATTTTACAAAACTTAACTTCAGCCTCATAAATTTTCAGGCAATAAATGTAAATGTAAGATAAGTAGATGATAAAAGATAAAAAGTGGCTAGTAAATGCAAAAAAGATAAGTATCAATTTAAAAAAAATGCTGAAATTTAGTCGTCATGAGCTTTTATGAAAAATGTTGAAGTAAATTAGTTCATTTGTAAAGATTTCAGCACATAATGTGCTGAAGTTTTTATCACTAGATTCTATAGTTTAATCTTCATAAGCTTTATGAAAAACTTCAGCACAAGATGCTGAACTAAGTTAGTTCATTTGTAAAAGACTTCAGCACATAATGTGCTGAAGTTTTTATCACTGGATTTTATAGTTTAGTCTTCATGAGCTTTATGAAAAACTTCAGCACAAGATGCTGAAGTAAATTAGTTCATTTGTAAAGACTTCAGCACATAATGTGCTGAAGTTTTTATCACTGGATTCTATAGTTTAGTCTTCATGAGCTTTATGAAAAACTTCAGCACAAGATGCTGAAGTAAATTAGTTCATTTTTTAATACTTCAGCAACCACTGTGCTGAAGTTGTTATCCCTGGATTGATAGTTTTTTAATATCCTATGCTGCACTTTTTGTCCCTGGATTCTATAGTCAATTAGTTCATTTGAAATTTTTTTTACATATTGTTTACCTAAGACAAAATAGACAAACGTATTTGATAATGCAAATATAAGAACAATTTAAAAGACAGAGATGACATTATTCACACAATTCAGTTTATTTTCACTAGCAATTACAATCAACAACAACAACAACAACAAGGAGGATCATCTAGGTGCTATTGATGGAGAGTCATCTAAGGTTCGAAGATCTCCCAGGGGAATGAATATCTCCATGACTAGAAAATATGATATGTGACACATTCTTTTCTTCTGCTGGACAACGTTCTCAAATGAGCTTGGATAACCTTGACAACTATGTTCAAGGTTAATCATGTGCTGGAATAATTCATCGACAATAAACTTTGGTCTGATTCTTTCCCAATCAGCCTTTATTTGATCCCACTTTTGCATAAGGTTACACATTGGTACGTTATTGTTCCAATCAGACTTCAAACTATCCCACTTCTGCAAAATTTCTTCCATTTAAAGCTTCCTACTTCCACTTGCAACAGACATTCTTTCTTTTAAAAAAAGATGAAAGACTAAGGATGAATATAAATTTAAAGAAATATGATAGAAGTCTAAGGATAACTATGAAAATTTTCAAGTGAAGAGATTATTAATATAGCCAAAGAGTGCACCTAATCAATTTATTATCAATAAATGTAAAAGTAACTTTTCATCTGTTTTACTATTTTACGTTCAGAGAAATTCAATGTAAAAAGATAAGTAGGTGGTAAAACAAGTAAGTGGTAAATGTTACTCCAGCCTGTCCACAGTATTTGTACAGTAATAAAATAACTTCAGCCTTATAAATTTTCAGACAATAAATGTAAATGTAAGATAAGTAGGTGATAAAAAACTAGCTAGTAAATGATAAAAAGATAAGTATCAATTTAAAAAAATATGCTGAAGTTTAGTCGTCATGAGCTTTATGAAAAACTTCAGCATTTTATGCTGAACTAAGTTAGTTCATATTTAAACACGTCAGCACCTTAAGTGCTGAAGTTTTTATTACTGGATTCGATAGTTTAGTCGTCATGAGCTTAATGAAAAACTTCAGCACAAGATGCTGAAGTAAATTAGTTCATTTTTAAATACTTCAGCTACGATTGTGCTGAAGTTTTAGTACCTGGATTCGATAGTTTAATCGTCATGATTTTTGAATACTTCAGCTACCATTGTGCTGAAGTTTTTATCCCTGGATTCGATAGTTTAGTCGTCATGAGCTTTATGAAAAACTTCAGCAAAAGATGAAAAAAATCCAAATTTCGTTTTCACTTACATCCTTGGAAAAAAATGAAAAAAAGTGTTTTTCATTTACAAATGATTCTCTATTCAAAGAAATTCATACAAAGTCTTTTTATATTCTCCATAGTCATGTCCTTCTTTCCCTTCTGGACTTTCATAATTTCTATCTTGTTTCCATTTTCCATGATCACAAAGACATGCTTAAATGGTGTGCATCTAGAAATTTGTGGGAAGCAAAGATAATGAAGAAGACGTCCAGAAATTTCATGTGTGAAGGAGACTGNTATCCCAGAACTCGAGTTTGTCATGCACCACAATCTGTGTCAAGTCTCCTTCACACATGAAATATCAGGACGTCTTCATTATCTTTGCTTTCACAACCTGTTGTTGTTGCCCCTGCTGTAGCAAGTAGTAATACAGTGGCCGCAGCAGTGGATTATAGTTTACTAAAAAATGTCAATCCTTATTATGAGAGTACCACCTCACTTGTCAACCGGTATCTTTCTATGCCAAGGGCAACGATAGCACCCACATAGTTGGAAGCACTAGCAAACGACTGTCGTTGCTATCCTTGTCCTTGCCATAGAAATATACCAGTTGACAAGTGAGGTGGTACTCTCATCATAAGGATTAACATTTTTTAGTAAATTATGATCCACAGTTGCGGCCACTGTATTACTACTTGCTACAACAGGGGCAAAAGTAACAGGTTGTGAAAGCAAAGATAATGAAGGAGACGTCCATAAATTTCATGTGTGAAGGAGACTGGCCACAATTTGTTGTGCATCACAAATATCCCAGAACTTGAGTTTTTCATGCACCACAATCTGTGGCAAGTCTCCTTCACACATGAAATTTCAGGACGTCTCCTTCATTACAATTGTGCTGAAGTTTTTATCCCTGGATTCGATAGTTTATATAGCCAAAGAGTGCTCCTAATCAATTTAATATCTATAAATGTAAAAGTAAATTTTCAGGTCTGTTTAATGCTTTACGTTCAGAGAAATTGAATGTTATAAGATAAGTAGGTGGTAGGTGAAACTAGTAAATGTAAAAAATATAAGTATCAAGTTAAAAAAAAATACGTCTTTATGAAAAACTTCAACACAAGATGCTGAAGTCAATTAGTTCATTTGTAAAATCTTCAGCACCGCATATGCTGAAGTTTTGTCCTTAATTCTATAGTTTTGTCATGAGTTTTTTTTAAAAACGTCAGCAGAAGAAGCTGAAGTTAATCAGTTCATTTGTAAAATCTTCAGCACCACATGTGCTGAAGTTTGTTTAGTCTTCATGAGCTTTATGAAAAATTTCAGCACAAGATGCTGAAGTAAATTAGTTCATTTTTAAATACTCTAGCTACCATTGTGCTGAATTTTTTATCACCGGATTCTATAGTTTAGTCGTCATGAGCTTTATGAAAAACTTCAGCACAAGATGCTGAAGTAAATTAGTTCATTTTTAAATACTCTAGCTACCATTGTGCTGAATTTTTTATCACCGGATTCTATAGTTTAGTCGTCATGAGCTTTATGAAAAACTTCAGCACAAGATGCTGAAGTAAATTAGTTCATTTGTAAAATCTTCAGCACCTCATATGCTGAAGTTTTGTCCTTAATTCTATAGTTTTGTCATGAGCTTTTTTTAAAACTTCAGCACAAGAAGTTGAAGTTAATCAGTTCATTTGTAAAAACTTCAGCTCTCTAATATGCTGAAGTTTTCTCCTGTATTCAATAGTTTATCAGAAAAAGCTTTTTGAAAAACCTTCAGCACAAGACAAGCTGAAGTTTTTTAGTAATGGTTGTAAAAACTTCATCACAATACAAACTGAAGTTTTTTACTGAATTCATTAGTTTACTTCCTGTTGAAGTTTAGCATGCTGAATTTCATCAAAAGTATACTAAAAATTTATGATAAAAGATATTAGATTTCACTTATATCCTTTAAAAAAAATTTCATTTACAAGTTATATTCTATTGAAAAAATTCACACAGAGAGTCTTCATGTTCTCCATAGTCATCTCCTAATTTCTTTTCTGGAGTATCATAGTCGCTTTCCTTTTTCCACATTGCATGAGCCCACAAATTTGCAGCCAATTCTCTCCTGAATGTAAGAGCCTGACTTTGATCGAAATTAAAGTCATCTTCTCTCTTCAAGCGCATGTCCATGAACTTAAGAGTATATATAGCACAATCAACACTACAAAACACGTGAAAACAAGAATTGAAGAATAGTTAACACAGGAATAAAAAATAATAAACATAAGATGCATCGTTAAAAGATATGCCAAACACGTACTCGTTACCCTGCAGGGGTGTCTTCATCCACATAATTTGAAATCTATCCACACTATTTTCTGCCCAACTCTTATTGTGTGATGCAAAGTCCAAGAATTTGAGGCAGTGTGGGATCAACCGGGCATAAATTTCGACATGTTTAACCGCACTTTCATATGGTTGATTTTTTTAGGAATCATACACATATATATAATCTTCTCTTTAAAGCTCATAATTCCAGAAAAATAGTGTGTTGATGTCTGCTTCCCTGTTGGCGGAAGTCGAAATGGAAAAAATACTTTTTCAGCCTATGCCCATGAGATCCCACATGAGAGGTCAGTGCCTCTTACATAGTTGGTCACCATTTCAGCAGTTGATTGATCTTCAAACCAAGTATACTATGTAAGTTCTTGAAACACCACTTCCTCTTCTTCTTTATATGTCCTCTTTCTCTTTGATTTACTTTTTGACTTTTCCCTTCTTTTTAAAATGTTTTTCTTTTCGTCATCTGTAGGGTGAACAGTACCTAGCTTAGTCATGTACCGATCAAAAAGTAAATATGTTATTGCACATCTTGATTTTGAATAATTTGGAAGGTGATAACAATATTTTTTTTGCAAGAAATATATGCCCACTTCAATATGCTGCAACAGAACAACAACAAAAGAAAATTATAAGTATGAATTGAGCATATAAGTATGAAAATTTTGAAAAAATGCATTACAACTAGAACTACAAACTGCATGACAAAAACTTAAGCATATTGAGTTTTAAGTTTTAGGAAATAATCTTAAAAAGCTATAGCAAGTTTGATTTAAAAAGTTTAGAAAAAAAAATAGAGACTGCATGTCAAAACTTCAGCATAAACAAGCTGAAGTTTTAGTTTTAATTGCTAAACTTCAGCACTAAAAATATGCTTAAGTTATGTCCAGCTTTCTATACTATAAAAATAAGCTGAAGTTATGTCCTGCTTTCTATACTATAAAAATAACCTGAGATTTTGAGAAATACAGTTGAAAACTAAATCAAAAAACAAACTTAATAACTTGCTTCATCTGAAAGATCAGAGTTAGGATCCACAAGCTCGGTAAAGAACGACTTTGGAATGGGAATTCTAGCTAATCTGAATGGATTGGAATTATATTGACTATCATCCTTCTTCAGCCAGTCATCAAATTTTCCAATAATTCCACTGTCTCGACTAACATAATGGAAGGGACACCTTCATGCATTCTTTCCTTCTTTCCAATCTTTCCCCCTTCACTTTTGTTTAGGAACAACATAAGGAGATTTCAACCAAATACTCTCCACATGAATCCTTTTCTCTTTTTTAACTGGTTTTCTTTTTGGTTGCTCTTCCTGCTGTTCCGTCACNCTGTTCCATCATAGCTAACTGCTGATGTTCAGAAGCAGAGGGAAATTCCATAGTCTCTTCTGTACTGCCCATTGAAAATGAACATATGTTGAAGTTGGGAATATCACTGGTGTCCCTCATAATATTAGGAGAAATGAAAATCTTCCTTCTTTTAGGATTTGGAAGAAGTTGTGATGCATCAGCTGATATCTGCAAAAGCAAGGAAAATATATACATAAATACAATTGATACAAAACACACATTAGGCAAAACAAAATAACTTGTGAATCGAATTGCAGAAAATAACTATCTATTCTAAGTGCACAGATGATGTTTGAACAGATCCACTTCCACTGGGGTTAAGTTTGCCTATATCTTCATGCAAAAAAAATAGTTTAAATAATTCTGACTAAATTTTATAAAATAATACAAACACAATTCACACCTGTTTGTGAGCCAACAGGTGTGAATATATGTATTTCTCCTTTATCATATAGCCTCGGAATCTCACCCATTTCTTTTGAAGCTGCATCCAATCCTTCTAAATAATAAAAAAAATATACAAAAAAAATAAAATAAAGTATTTAAATTTAAAAATGTAAAAAATATACTTGGATCAAATTTAATAAATTCATGATCTATAGAATACCTTGACATTTGTCTCGCACTGTGGTTTCCTGCACGCTTTTGTCGATATCAGCAGCTCCAGCTTCATTCAATTGTGCAGCAACATCAAGGAGTATTTGAGTATTCTCTGAAAGAATTTTATCAACTCTATCTTCAGAGAGTTTTTCACTTGTATTAACTTCCACTGCATGTTCATAAAGAGGGGAGACAGATAAATGATATATATATATATATATAAATTTTATACCTGTACTATGAATTTCCTGTGTCGCTTCACCTAGCAAAGCGATTTCAGCGCAAATAGCAAGTGCATCTGCAAACGGATTACCTCTCTCAATATTGGTACACGCATCACTAGATGTCCGTTGTTCAGTACCAACAGGTGCATGATCTCCATCACCACTTGGTGCATCTCCTTCATAATCAACACCTT
>ML372409.1:55232-200415 GCA_005239525.1 Nicotiana knightiana
TATCATCGTTTGTTTAATATTTATTTATCTCCTTTATTAATTATTTTATATTTTTGGATAATAATTTTGTTCATGATATTTAATTATTTTTTTAATATTAAAATTTTTAAATCAACTAAAATTTAATATTAAATAACTCTTTATTTGAATTATATAGAAAAATTCTAATATTTTAAATCAATTAAGATTTTAGTTTAAATAAATTATTTACTTATATGAAGTTTGTACCATAATTATAATACCTTCCATGTTAATTTTTTTTAAAATATTTAGAACTTTAAAAAAGTAACTAAAATCTTATATAATATTTAAAGCTACACTGAATAATCATTTTGACTTGAAAAAATATTTTTAAGTGTACAGAATTTACTCAATAATTGTAAAATAACTTACAATAAATAATTATAACGTATGTAAACTTGAAACAATAAGGATGAACTACTAGAAGATAAAATATATTTTAATGAGTTATTTTTAATTATTTTTGTTTTTCTTTTTTATAAATATTCGAACAAATGATAACTCCCTATATTTTTTTTATATTAATTTATTATTATAAATCATTGACTCAACATTAGTCATTTTTAAAACGTATATTTTATTTATTAAATTTTATAGGAGTTGCATGCCAACATCATCGTGATAAAAGTAATATTTTTACTTGTTTGTTCTATATTAATGCATAAAAATAACAATAATTTTCGTAAGATATTCTTACAAAACTTAAGGACTTTCATTGGGTTGGATCAGGAAGAACACACACACACACACACACACACACACACATATATATATATACATTTTATTTTTATCATAAATCAAAGATATTATTTAATATAATGCATATGTGAGTTTTTAAAAATTATTTGCTTATTGATACGGGGAACACACCCAGCGCGCATACCCAAAGACTAGTATATATATATATATATANATACACACACTTCCATATGTACCACAACATTGCATTGATTGATACAGACTGGATGCTATTATTAATATTCATCTTTTCTATTCTTTCACTTTTCTGCATTTTTTCCCTTCATTTTTCGTTTTGGAATTTCAATTTTGTATTTTAAAGCTATAAATAATTTTTCATATTAAAATAAAAGACTCAAAGGGGTCGTTTGGGAGAATGTATAATAGAGTGCATTGGTAATATTGATATTATTTATGCTGAAAGTATTTCTTATTAACTATTTAGTTTGGTGTATTAAAAATTACATGTATTGCATAATGTTTTTAAAAAATTATTTATTTACAAAAATATCCTCTATGTTATTTAGGGATAAGTACATTAATATCAACTATATAGTTTGTGCAATTCCTGATCCAAGACGGTGTGTCCATGGAGCAATTGGCCTCATAGGAGAGGTAGAATCCCACGATTATAATGATCGTAGAGAAAAGTACTTTAATTTTCAGAAAAAAGAATATAGCTTTTAGCATTTTTTTTATTAAATATAATATATTAGTAGAAGGGATAATGATAATTAAATGAAAGAATTTAATATTAGAAAATGGATAAAAAAGATAAAAGAGGCAAATTTGTCTAACATGTATCTTATTTTACATTAATGAAAAAGGTAAAAATAATTTTAATCAAGCATAAAATTTGAAGGAGTAATTTTGTCTTTAACTAAGTTTATTGCATGTATTAATGACTTTGGTATTGTTAAAATCATAGTTCACTATGTATTACCTACACATTGGATAATACCAAATATATATATATATATATATATATATATTTGGTATTATCCAATGTGTAGGTAATACATAGTGAACTATGATTTTAACAATACCAAAGTCATTAATACATGCAATAAACTTAGTTAAAGACAAAATTACTCCTTCAAATTTTATGCTTGATTAAAATTATTTTTACCTTTTTCATTAATGTAAAATAAGATACATGTTAGACAAATTTGCCTCTTTTATCTTTTTTATCCATTTTCTAATATTAAATTCTTTCATTTAATTATCATTATCCCTTCTACTAATATATTATATTTAATAAAAAAAATGCTAAAAGCTATATTCTTTTTTCTGAAAATTAAAGTACTTTTCTCTACGATCATTATAATCGTGGGATTCTACCTCTCCTATGAGGCCAATTGCTCCATGGACACACCGTCTTGGATCAGGAATTGCACAAACTATATAGTTGATATTAATGTACTTATCCCTAAATAACATAGAGGATATTTTTGTAAATAAATAATTTTTTAAAAACATTATGCAATACATGTAATTTTTAATACACCAAACTAAATAGTTAATAAGAAATACTTTCAGCATAAATAATATCAATATTACCAATGCACTCTATTATACATTCTCCCAAACGACCCCTTTGAGTCTTTTATTTTAATATGAAAAATTATTTATAGCTTTAAAATACAAAATTGAAATTCCAAAACGAAAAATGAAGGGAAAAAATGCAGAAAAGTGAAAGAATAGAAAAGATGAATATTAATAATAGCATCCAGTCTGTATCAATCAATGCAATGTTGTGGTACATATGGAAGTGTGTGTATATATATATAACAATACCTATCATTTGATGAATATGTTGGGCAGATTTTGATAACATATAATTCCCACTTCTTTTTCCTCGTGCCCATTGCGATTGCCATGACAAATATGGGGTTTATTTTTTATTTTAGTTTCTTTTGATTATATATAAGAGGTGACAGAATGTTAGTAGAAGTATTTTATATTATATGTGACAGAAGATGTTGATGTCAAGGTCGTTACCTGGGCATACTTAAATAAGTAGTTTTAAATCTGCATACATCCCATAGCTGCCAGTCTTGCAGTCATGCCATTTCTTATCCTATACTCATTCCAAAAGGTGTGTACAATAAAATTTGAACAAAAAAGGGTGACACCTTGCTAATTAGAGCAGCTTCTATACAAATGACAGAAGATCCACCCACCATCAGTATCATCATTCCTTTTTCTAAAGTCTATATTTTAGCAAAGGAGCTAGCTGCTTGTATATATATATGTTTCCATCTCTTAACTTGATGTTCATATTTATCTTTCTTCCTTGTGTCAAGGATAGCACAGTCAACGAATTTAATTAGTTCTAAATGTTGGGGACTACAGAGTTCAACTTACATTTGAACTGTCCAATTCAAAATAATTTTGATATAACATGAGAGCTACTAGCTATCTGACAGCGGCTCTGATATTAGTCTATTACTTGTCCGGTTAAGCTGGCTCAAAAGATATTTTACCATGTGTCACGATTCGAATTTTCACCATCGGAATTTTGGTGGCGTCTAACGTTGTACTTGCTAGGCAAGCCAACATTAGAAGTTTGTAACATAATAATTTTACAAAAATACTGAGAACCACTATAACTCAACACATAATAATTAAAGTAATAAACGGAGTTTGTATAGTAATACTGCGCTTGTGAAAACTGTAAGTCTAGCTACCCAGTTTCTGGAGTCACAACTCATGGACTATTAAGAATTTACTACAAGTATGTGGCTGGAAGAAAAATGCAAAACTGTTGTTATTATACTGTATTTGTAAAATAATTCGGGAGAAATAAAATAACATAAACAGAAATATAAACGAAACAAAAGTTAATTCGAGCCCACTGATTTCACAGTGTGTCTTAAGGAATTTAATCCCCTTCTAGTACCCAAGATTGTGGATTATTTCCTCTCAGGATAGAACGGATTACACACTGGTGTAGTGGTACTTCAAACTCCAGTGTTTCAGCGAACACAAAGTTCGGTAGCAAATCACACTTACCGTTGCTTTCTTTAAAGTTAAAAAAAAAATGCAGAAGAAAGGAGGAGAAGTCAAAAATTCGTATAGAAAATCTGGGAGAATGGACTTGTATTTTATAACCAATGTTGGGCTGAAAACTGGACAAGTGCAACTCTTCAGAATGGCTGTTTATGCAAAATGGCCATAGCATAAATGCCATAACATAAATAGCTATTTACTCAACAATAAACCGGAAGAATTGAAATTTAATATTAATATTGTTGAATTTAATATTAATATGTTATTAAAACGGATATTTAATAACATTTCTGTTAATATTTACTATTAACAAATAAATTTGGTCTAAAAAATTAATCAATCAATCGATCATTTGACCAAATCCACGAATCCGAATCCGAAGCCGAGCCGAGCCGAGCCGAGCGAGCAACGACGACGATGGCGCGAGGCTTGCCTTCTTCTCAACTCTTTAAGAGCTAGAAGAAGAGCAATTGCTTATACCCATTAAAAACCTCTTCCTCTACCAATATGGGTCATTGCCCCTTCATCAAGGAGGGAATCCCAAATGAAACTCAAATTCCCATTCATCCTCTTTTAAGCTACATTAAACTTAATAACCCAAAAATTCCCCACATGAATGGGGAATGGCTATATCACGAAAATATACATGAAAAACTGTGTGATTCGCAAGCAAGGATTAATTGCATCTGGATAAGTAGATTTCCCGTTGAACTTTCCGTAGTGAACTTATGTCGGATATACTCGGTCAATCGGTAGATTTTATATCTTTTAATCGTCGAACTTTGGTGTATACCTAGACAACCATAAGTCACATAACCAACCTTAACCGTATTTGGTTCTCATTGTTGTGTTCGTTTCAGCCATGAACGCCGCATGTTTTCATAAGTGCGTAAAGAACCGACCTTACAAATTCTCCTTGAAGCGGCTAACAGTTCACACTTACATAGGTGATTCCTAAACGTGTCATCCCGTAGATACACTATTTGATATACCCCGTATCAAATTTAGAAATCATTAAAAATCCTTAATACTTTATCCTTGATACTGAACATTATCTCATCATGAAAATGGACCAAAATTTTAGTTGACAATGTTGAACCGTCATTAATGACTTTGTTTGATCTCCTTGAACCTAGATCTTGAGATCTACAGTCTTCTAGGTAGAGTTACCGCCACAATGACTTGTTCTCGGCCATAGTCTCATTCCCCTTGATGATTTCTCAACTATCTCTCTACTTAGGCCTTTTGTAAGTGGATTCTACACATTATCGCTTGACTTTACATAGTCAATCGTGATAATTCCTCTAGAGAGTAATTGCCTAACGGTTTTATTTCTTCGTCGTATATGATGAGATTTACCGTTATACATAACGCTCCCAGCCCTTCCAATTTCCGCTTGACTATCGCAATGTATGCATATTGGTGCCAACGGTTTGGGCCAAAATGGACTGTCTTCCAAGAAATTTCGGAGCCATTCAGCTTCTTCACCGGCTTTATCCAAGTCTATGAACTCAGCCTCCATTATAGAGCGGGCGATACAAGTTTGTTTGGACGACTTCCAAGATACCGCTCCTCCACCAATAGTGAATACATATCCACTTTTGGACTTAGAATCAGTTGAACCGGTGATCCAATTTGCATCACAGTATCCCTTAATCACCACAGAATATTTACTGTAGTGCAAATCAAAGTCCTGGGTATGTTCTAAATATCCCAAAACTCGTTTCATTTCCATCCAATGAGATTGACCTGGATTGCTCATATATCGACTCAATTTACTTACATCACAAGCTATATATGGCCGTGTACAATTCATGATGTACATTAAGCATCTCAACACACGAGCATAATCCAATTGCGATATGCTTTGGCCTTTGTTCTTTGCTAATGCAAGATTCACATCAATTGGAGTCTTTGCAACTTTAAACCCTAAGTGCTTAATTTTTCAAGTACTGTCTTAATATAATGAGATTTTGACAACGACAGACCTTGAGGAGTCTTATGGATCTTAATTCCTAGAATTAAATCAGCAACTCCCAAGTCCTTCATATCAAACTTGACAGTTAGCATACGCTTAGTCGTAGTTATGTTGACAATGTCATTATTCATTATCAACATATCATCCACATATAAGCAATCAATGACTATGTGATTTGGAACATTTTAATGTACACACATTTATCACATTCATTTATCTTAAAACCATTTGACAACATTGCTTGGTCAAATTTTGCATGCTATTGTTTTGATGCTTGTTTTAGTCCGTAAAGGGACTTAACAAGTCTACATACCTTCTTTTCATTACCTGGAACCAAAAACCCTTCAGGTTGTTCCATTTAGATTGTTTCCTCCAACTCTCCATTTAAGAAGGTTGTCTTAACATCCATTTGATGAATTTCAAGACCATAAACTACAGCTAACGCTACTAACGTTTATATGGACGTAATTCTTGTAACTAGAGAGTATGTATTAAATAGTCAAGACCTTCTCGTTGTCTATATCCTTTGACCACAAGTCTTGCCTTATATCTGTCAATAGTGCCATCATCTTTCATTTTCCTTTTAAAGATCCATTTAGAACCCAACGGTTTATTTCCGGGAGGAAGATCAACCAATTCTCCTGTATGGTTGTTCAATATAGATTCTATTTCACTATTGACTGCCTTTTTCCAAAACAATTATTTCGAAGAAGACATAGCTTCCTTAAATGTTTGAGGCTCATTCTCCAATAAGAAAGTCAAAAAATCTGGTCCAAATGAAGTAGACGTTCTTTGACGTTTACTACGTCTTGGATCCTCCTGATTAAATGCACTTTCTTTTTTTTTCTTCCCGAGGTCGTTTAGATCCTTCACCAATTGACTTACATTCCTTTTTATATAGATATATATTTTCAAAGAACTCAGCATTATCTGTTCTATAACCGTATTATTATGAATGTCAGAATTTTCTGATTTATGAACCAGAAATCGATATGCTTTACTATTGGTCGCATATCCTATGAAAACACAATCAACGGTTTTCGATCATATTTTTACCCATTTGGGTTTAGGAACTTGCACTTTTGTCAAACACCTCCACACTTTAAAATAATTCAAGTTGGGCTTCCTTCATTTTCATTTTTCATATGGAATGAATTGTGTTTTTCTATGGGGTACTCGATTTAGTATTCGGTTAGCCATAAGAACGGCTTCCCCCCACAAATTCTGTGGCAAACTAGAACTTATCAACAATGCGTTCATCATCTCCTTTAATGAACGATTCTTTCTTTCCGCAGTCCCATTGGATTGGGGCGTGTAAGGGGTCGTTGTTTGATGAATAATTCCATATTCTAAACATGTTTCTTCAAAAGGAGATTCATATTCACCACCCCTATCGCTTCTTATCATTTTGATTTTCTTGTTAAGCTGCGTTTCAACTTCATTTTTGTATTGCTTGAATGCGTCTATTGCTTCATCTTTACTATTAAGTAAGTAAACATAGAAATATTGAGTACTATCGGCAATAAAATTTATGAAATACTTCTTTCCACTGCGAGATGGTATTGACTTCCTGTCGCAAATATCTGTGTGAATTAAGTCTAAAGGATTTAAATTCGTTTCAACTGACTTATAAGGATGTTTAACCTACTTAGATTCCATACATATTTGACATTTTGATTTGTCACATTCAAACTTAGGCAATACTTCCAAATTAATCATTTTCCGTAAGGTTTTATAATTAACATGACCCAAACGTATATGCCATAATTCATTTGACTCAAGTAAGTAAGACGAAGATGAGATTTTATTATTATTCTCAACAACCATTACATTCAGCTTGAAAAGGCCCTCAGTGAGGTAACCTTTTCCTACAAACATTTCGTTCTTACTTATTACAACCTTATCGGATACAAAAATACACTTGAAATCATTCTTAACAAGAAGTTCAGCAGAGACTAAGTTCTTCCTAATCTCGGAAACATGAAGGACGTTGTTCAAAGTCACTACCTTTCTAGAAGTCATTTTGAGAAATATCATCCCACATCCTTCAATTTAGCCGTTGCATAATTTCCCATAGAAAGCGTCTCTTCGGGTCCAACAGGAGCATATGTAGCAAACACTTTCCTAACAGCACAAACATGGCGAGTAGCTCCAGAATCAATCCACCACTCCTTAGGATTTCCCACCAGGTTGTATTCAGAAAGCATAACACACAAGTCATAAACATCTTCTTGCTTTTCAACCGTGTTTGCTTGACACTTCTTCTTGTCTTTCTTTGGAGCACGACAATCTGTAGATTTGTGTCCAGCTTTCCCACAGTTGTAGCAATTTCCGTTGAACCGCTTCTTGCTTGGGTTGCTTTTCGGTCCAGAAGCATGCTTCCTCTTTTTCTTATTTTGAGAAGTATCCTCAACAATGTTTGTTCCCATTATTGTTGAGTTTCCACGACCTCTCTTTTCAGAAGCTTTGTTGTCCTCTTTGATTCTCAACCGAATAATGAGATCTTCAAGCGACATCTCCTTGTGTTTGTGTTTCAAGTAGTTTATGAAGTCCTTCCACAAAGGAGGAAACTTCTCAATCATCGCTGCAACTTGGAATGCTTCATTGATGACAAGACATTTAATGAAACTTCTGTTAGTAAAAATACTAAAATTACTACTTTCAACATTAGAATTAGTTCGATTTATATCTTCAGCAAGGAGATCGTGAATAATCACTTGCAATTCCTGGACTTGTGTAATAAAATACTTGCTATCTACCATTTTGTAGTCCAAAAACTTTGCGGCAACGAACTTCTTCAACCCACCATCTTCAGTTTTGTATTTCCTTTCAAGCTCAATCCACAGTTCTTTTGACATCTCCACGCCAATGTAGACACTATACAGATCGTCCTCCAGTCTGCTAAGAATATAATTCTTGCACAGAAAATCAGAATGCTTCCACGCCTCAATCACGAGAAAGCGTTCAGTCTCTAGAGTTTCATCGGGCAGCACATGAACATCTTCCTTGATGAATTTCTGCAGACTTAAAGTAGTTAAGTAGAAGAACATCTTTCGCAGCGAGCACTTGAAATCAATCCCGGAAAGTTTTTCGGGTTTTTTCGCCGGTGCCAATATCGGTGTTGTTCGGCTAGTCGATGCATTGGCAGTCACCATAGGAACAGTCTGGTTCCCGTTGTCATTCGTCATTTTTGTAAAAGAATGACACAAACAAACGTTAAAATCACGTAGATTTTAATCTCCAATAGAGTAGAAAACCACAAAGGTTTTACTCTCCAGAAAGAGTGAGTATAACACAAATACAGAAAATAAAATTAAATTCCTTAAGCTTGTTATTATACTGTATTTGTAAAATAATTCTGGAGAATATAAAATAACATAAACAGAAATATAAACGAAACAAAAATTAATCCGAGCCCACTGAATTCACAGTGTTTCCTTAAGGAATTTAATTCCCTTCTAGTACCCAAGGTTATGGATTATTTCCTCCCAAGATAGAACGAATTACACACTGGTGTAGTGGTATTTCAAACCCCAGTGTTTCAGCGAACACAAAGTTCGGTAGCAAATCACACTTAATGTTGCTTTCTTTTAAGTTAAAAAAATATGCAGAAGAAAGGAGGAGAACTCAGAAATTCGTATGGAAAATCTGAGAGAATGAACTTGTATTTATAGCCAATGTTGGGCTGAAAACTGAAGAGGTGCAACTTTTCAGAATGGCTGTTTATGCAAAACGGCCATAGCATAAATGCCATAACATAAATGGCTATTTACTCAACAATAAACCGGGAGAATTGAAGAGGAAGGTTAATTTTCAGTTACAAAACTGAAAAACGGAAAACTAATAACGAAATTGGATTTAATATTAATATTTTCGGATTTAATATTAATATTCTGTTATCAAAAAGGATATTTAATAACATTTTCTATTAATATTTACTATTAACAAACAAATTTGGTCCAAAAAATTAATCAATTAATCGATCATTTGACTAAATCCGAAGTCGAAGCTGAGTCGAGCGAGTGACGACGACGACGACGCGAGACTTGCCTTCTTCTCAATTCTTTAAGAGCTAGAAGAAGAGCAATTGCTTATATACCCATTAAAAACCCCTTTCTGTTCCAATATGGGACAAAGTCCCTTCATCAAGGGGGGAATCTCAAATGAAAATCAAAATTTTATTTTTCCTCCATTTCTCATTCACCCTCTTTTAAGCTACATTAAGCTTAATAACCCAACAACTGTTTGTGAACTAAATAAACAGTGAATGAATATAAATGAAGGGACTCCAGGAATCTGCGGACGTCGGCAAATCTATCTCGGGTCTTCTGCGCTGAAGTGAACTGCGAACCAGAATCGGCTTGGTCTATACCTGGATCTGCACAGAAAGTGCAGAGTGCAGTATTAGTACAACCGAACCCATGTACTGGTAAGTATTGAGCCTAACCTCGACGAAGTAATGACGAGGCTATGACAAGACGCCACATAAAACCTGAACAGTATAATCATGCTAATGGCAACAACGATAAATATAGCAATAAAGCAGAAATAATGGGAAGGGGGCATGCAATGGGGGATCACAATATAAGAAATAAGGAACCGGGACAATACAGAATCAATCAATATGCCTTAGCAAAATAAAAAAGTAAAAACAGTAAAGGAAATTGCACGGCATTATCCTTCGTGCTTTTACTCTCAACCTCACCATATGAATAATACGGCACGGCATCACCCTACGTGCATTAAACCTCACGTAATATACATGGCATCACCCTTCGTGCTTTATCACTTTCATATCATGGCACGACATCACCCTTCATGCTTTACACTCTTCCTCACAATATGAATAAATCATGCAAGACATCACCTTTCGTGCTTTTACACTCTTCCTCACAATATAAATAAATCATGCACGACATCACCCGTCGTGCTTTACACTCTTCTTCACAGTTCACAGAATCAATAATAACGGATAGAGGGAAGTTTCAAAAAGAAATCAATATTTCACCAATGATTTATTTCACAATTTAACATCTCAACCTTGAATCAAAATTCACAAATTTATCAACTTTGGTGGAACCGGATATAAGTCTCCCAGCATTTCAATGATAACAATAAGCACGAATAATAGGATTTAAAACTACAAGATTCACAAAGGATAGAATTTCACTCGCATGCTATGACCCAATAATAACGCATAGATGCTCGTCACCTCACCTATACATCGTATTCAACAACTAAACACGTAGCAAATAATTACACAATACCTATTCCCTCAAGACAAAATTAGACACAACACTTACCTCGCTCCTAATATCATTTAACGCTCAATCACAGCTTTGCTTTTCAAATTAGCCTCCAAGTCCACAATATCAAGAAAATTCCCAACCAAATGATTCAACATAAGCCTTAGGAATCATCCCCGATAACTACGCTTCAATTTAGTTTATATTTGAAAAAGTCAACAAAAGTCAACAGCTGAGACCGCTTGGTCTAAACCTGAAATTCATACCAAAACCCGATTACCCATTCACCCTCGAGCCCGAATATACCATTGGTTTTTGAATCCGACCTCAATTTGAGGTCTAAATCCCCAAATTTCAAAATCCCTAGTTTTCTACCAAAAATCCCCAATTCCACCATAAAATTCCTAGATTCTATGTTGTAATCTTGTTTAAAGAAGTAAAAGATTGAAAGAAAAGAGTTAAGAATCACTTACCTATGATTTGAGGAAGAATTGGTCTTTGGAAAATCGCCTCTTGAAGTTTAGGTTTTGAAAAATGGGAGAATGAATGAAAAATCCCGTCTAAGTCCAAAGTTATCAGCCGCGGATGTCACAATTGCGACTTGAGATGCGAAGCTCGCAAATGCGAAGGAAAAATCGCAATTGCAATAACCTTCACATTCCTGCTGCCTTTGCAAATGCGAGAATAGTGTCGCATTTGCGACCACTTATCCTCGCAAATGCAAGTGAATGTTCGCATTTGCGAACCTGAGTTTCCTAGACTCTCTTCGCAATTGCGAAGGTAACCTCGCAAATGCGAGAAATGCTTGTCTAGATTATGATCACAATTGCGATAAAATCTTGGCAATTTGCGATACACGATCTCGCATTTGCGAGATCAGAGGCCTGCATTAGGTAGTTCTACACCAGAAAAATTTTCCTAAGTCCTAAACACCCCGTAGCCTACCTGAAACTCACCCGAGACCTCGGGGCTCCAAACCGAATATGCACGCAACCCTAAAAGCATCATACGGACTTGCTCGTGTGATCAAATTAAAAAAATAACACCTAAACTATGAATTTAGCACCAACACTCATGAAATTCTCAAGAACATTTCAAAATTGCTATCTTCTCAACCGGACGTCCGAATCATGTCAAATCAACTCCAATCTCCACCAAATTTCACATACATGACTTATATATTATAATAAACCTGTACCGGGCTCCGGAACTGAAATACCGGCCCGATACCAATGAGATCAAACATTAATCACTTTCTTTAAATCCTTAGAATTTCAGTCTTACAATTTTCATCAAAAATTCATTCCTCGAGCTAGGGACCTCGGAAATTCGATTCCGGGCATACGCCCAAGTCCCATATTCTACTACGGACCTTCCGGGACCGTCGGAACAAGGGTCCAGGTCCGGGTCCGTTTACTCAAAACGTTGACCAAAGTCAACTAAAAATTATTTTTAAATCCCAAAAATTATGTTTTTATAAATTTTCACATTAAGGCTTTTTGAATTTACGCCCGGACTGCACACGTAAATCGAGGTGAGTAAAAATAAGGTTTGTAAGGCTAACGAGCGCGAAATAGAGTCTTAAATCATAAGATGACCCTTTGGGTCATCACAATCTCCACTTCTAAAACAAACGTTCGTCCTCGAACGGACATAGAAAATTACCTGAACTGGAAAACAAGTGGGGATATCTACTCTGCATGTCCGACTCGGACTCCCAAGTAGTTTCCTCAACAAGATGACCTCCACTGCACTCGAACTGAAGGGTAACTCTTCGACCTCAACTGACGAACCTGCCGGTCTAGAATGGCTACCGGCTCCTCCTCATAAGTCAAATCCTTGTCCAACTGCACAGAGTTGAAATCTAACACGTGGGACAGGTCAACATGATATTTCCGGAGCATGGACACATGGAATACCGGATGAACTTAGGATAACCCTGTAGGAAATGCAAGTCTATAAGCTACCTCCCCCACTCTCTTGAGGATCTTAGATGGCCCGATATACCTAGGGCTCAACTTGACCTTCTTCCCAAATCTTATGACACCCGACCATGAATGCCACATCACAAACTCTACGGTTGGCATAATTCTTTTGTCTGGAATGAGCTGTACGAAGCCGATCATGTATAATTTTGACCTTGTCCAAGACCTCCTGTACTAGATCTGTACCCAATAACCAAGCCTCCCCCGGCTCAAACCACCCAACTGGCGACCTGCACTGTCTACCATATAACGCCTCATAAGGAGCCATCTGAATGCTCGACTGGTAGTTGTTATTGTAGGCAAACTCTGCGAGGGGAAAGAACTGATACAACGATCCTCCGAAGTCTATAACACAAGCGGAGCATATCCTCTAAAATCTGAATAGTACGCTCGGACTGCCCGTCCGTCTGAGGATGAAATGTTGTGATCAACTCAACCTGCGTACCCAAATCACGTTGAACGGCCCTCCGAAAGTGCGAGGTAAACTGTGTATCTTGATCAGAAATGATAGACACGGTCGCACCGTGAAGATGGACGATCTCCTGAATGTAAATCTCTGCCAGCCGCTCCGAAGAATAAGTAATTGCCACCGGAATTAAGTGTGCTAACTTAATCAGCCTATCCACAATAACCCAAACGCCGTCGAACTTCCTCTGAGCCCGTGGGAGTCCAACAACAAAGTCCATAGTGATACGCTCCCACTTCCACTCAGGAATCTCCATCTGCTGAAGCAAACCACGGGGGTCTCTAGTGCTCATACTTCACCTGTTGACAATTCAAGCACCGAACTACATAAGTAACTATACCCTTCTTCATCCTTTGCCACCAATAATGCTACCACAGGTCCTGATATATCTTAGCAGCACCGTGGTGAATAGAATACCGAGAAATGTGAGCCTCTTCAAGGATCAATTAACGAAGCCCATCAACATTAGGCACACATACACGACCCTACATCCTCAGAACACCGTCATCTCCAACTATAACCTTCTTGGCATCACCATGCCGAACTGTGTCCCTAAGGACCATCAAGTGAGGGTCATCATACTTCCGATCTCTAATACGCTCAAACAAGGAAGACCGAGAGATTGTATAAGCTAGAACACGGCTGGGCTCTGAAATATCCAACCTCACAAACTGATTGGCCAAAGTCTGAATGTCTGAAGCTAGAGGTTTCTCACCGACTGGGATGAACGCAAAGCTGCCCATACTCACTACCTTCCTACTCAATGCATCGGCCACCACGTTGGCCTTTCCCAAATGATACAATATGGTGACATCATAGACTCTCAATAGCTCCAACTGTTTCTTCTGCCTCAAATTGAGATCCTTTTGCTTGAACAAATATTGAAGGCTGTGATGATCCGTGAAAACCTCACACGACATGCCATAAAGATAGTGTCTCCAAATCTTCAACGCGTGAACAATGGCTGCCAACTCTAAGTCATGGACAGGGTAATTCTTCTCATGAAATTTCAACTGACGAGATGCATATGCAATCACCCTTCCCTCCTGCATCAATACCGTCTGAGCCCAACATAGGAGGCATCATAATACATCGTGTAAGATCCTGACCCCGATGGTAATACCAATACCGGTGTTGAAGTCAATGCTGTCTTGAGCTTCTGAAAGCTCGCCTCACACTCGTCCGACCATTTGAATGGGGCACCCTTCTAGGTCAACCTGGTCATCGAGGTTGCAATAGATGAAAACCCCTCCACAAACTGATGGTAATAACCCGCCAAACCCAAGAAGCTCCTGATCTCCGTGGCTGAAGTGGGTTTAGGCTAGTTATTGACTGAATCAATCTTCTTAGGATCTACCTGAATACCCTCTGCCGATACGACGTGACCTAAGAAATCGGCTGAATCCAACCAAAACTCGCACTTCAAAAATTTAGCATACAACTGACTGTCCCTCAAAGTCTGGAGCGCTATCTGGAGGTGCTGCTCATGCTCCTCCCGACTACGGGAGTATATCAAAATGCCATCAATAAAAAAAATTACAAAGGAATCCAGATAAGGCTTGAACACTCAGTTCATCAAGTCCAAGAATGTTGCTAGGGCATTAGCCACCCCAAAGGACATCACCAGAAACTCATAGTGCCCATACCGCGTCTGAAAAGCTGTCTTAGGGACATCGGATGCCCTAATCTTCAACTGATGGTAGCCATATCTCAAATCAATCTTTGAAAATACTTCTGCACCCTGAAGCTGAACAAATAAATCATCAATCCTCGGCAACAAATACTTGTTCTTGATAGTGACTTTGTTCAACTGCCGATAATCTATAAATGTCTTCATATATCCATCCTTCTTCTTTACGAACAAAACCTATGCACCCCAGGGTGAGACACTAGGTCTAATGAAACCCTTATCAAGCAAATCTTGCAACTGTTCCTTCAATTCTTTCAACTCTGGTGGGGCCATCTGGTATAAAGGAATAGAAATAGGCTGAGTGCCCGAAGCCACATCAATGCAAAAGTCAATATCAATGTCGGGTGGTATCCTCGAAAGGTCTGCAGGAAATACCTCAGGAAACTCACGAACAACAGGCACCAAATCCATAGAAGAAACCTCAGCACTAGAATCACGGACATGAGCCCAATAGGCCAAACACCGCTTCTCGACCATGCGTCGAGCCTTCATATAAGAAATAACCCTGCCGGAGGAATGACCAGGGGTCCCTCTCCACTCTAATCGAGGCAACCTCGACAAGGCTAATGCCACTGTCTTGCCGTGAAGGTCCAATATAGCGTAATAAGGTGCCAACCAATCCATGCCCAATATAACATTGAAATCAACCATATCAAGGAGAAAAAGGTCTACACTGGTCTCAAGACCCCCAATAACGACCACACATGAGCGATATACACGATCTACGACAATAGCATCCCCTACGGACGTGGACACAAATATAGGGGCGCTCAAAGAATCACGGGGCACAACCAAATATGAAGCAAAATAAGGTGACACATAGGAGTACGTAGACCCCGGATCAAACAGAACTGAAGCACCTCTATTACAAACTGAAACAGTACCTGTGATAACAGCATCGGAGGACTCCGCCTCTGGATGGAAATGCATAACATCGGGGCTGGGCCCCACCACCCTGAACCATGTCTCTAGGATGACCTCTGACTAGCGGGCCTCCACCTTTAGCGGTCTGACCTCCACCTCTAACAATCTGGCCCCTACCTCTGGCTACCTGACCTCTACCCCTTGCTGGCTGGGCAGGTGGTGCGGCAGGTGGTGCCGGTACCATGGAACGAGAACCCTGGTACTGTGAACTGCTCGATGCATGAGGTAAATACCTAAAAATGTGCCTCGGGTCACAACAAGTATAACATGACTTCGGCTGATGAGACTGCTGGCCGGCAAACTGACCATGTCGACCTGAATAACCACCTTGCTAACTCCGAAGAGGAGGTGCACTGATAGGAGCTGGCTGATCAGAATAAGGTACATAAGGTCCACGACTACCTGGGGCACGGTGGGATGCTTGAAGTGCTGAATGAAATGTCCTGGAAGGATGGCCTCTACCATAAGTACCCCCGCCTCCAGATGAGGAACCGCTGTATCCACCGGAATGTCGAGGTCTCTTGTATGACCCCTGACCTCCCAATACAAGAACCATCTCAACTCTCCAGGTTACATTGGCTGCATCCTGGAAAGAGATCTTGCTCCCCGTCTCCTCATCCATTTGCAATCTGATAGGCTAAGCAAGACCCTCAATAAATCTACTCACCCTCTCTCTCTGTGGGGAGAAAAAGAACAACATGACGGGCCAAATCCACGAAACAAGTCTCATACTGAGTAAGTCATGCTGCCCTGCTGGAGAAGCTCAAACTGACGATGACGCTCCTCTCTAGTAGTGATAGGCAGAAACTTCTCCAAGAAGAGATGTGAGAACTGATCCCAAGTAAGAGCAGGCGACCCAGCTAGTTTAGTCAACAAATAGTCTCTCCACCATTTCTTGGCAGAACCAGTCATCTGGAAAGAAACAAAGTCGACCCCATTGGTATCCAATATACCCATGTTCCGAAGAACCTCATGACAGCTATCAAGGTAATCCTAACTGAAGTGGCACCGCTGAAATGGACTGGGAAAATCTTGGTAAACCTATCCAATCTCCACAAAGGCCTCAGAGGACATAACTGTCCCATCACCGAGCGGTGCTGCAGCAATTGGCTGAACTACCCCAACTAGATGAGCTGCTGGGGTCTGAAATTGGGGAGCCATCTGCTCCGGAGTATGGGTGGTAGGAGTCTGGGCTCCTCCTCCAACCTGAGATATGGCTACTGCCACGGGGAATGCGCCAGTCTGGGCTACACTCTCCATAAGGCCCACTAGTCGGACCAAAGCATCCTGAAGCACCAGGGTAGCAATAAACCCCTCTAGGATCTGAGTTGGTCTCGCCGGAACGGTCTGAGCTGGAGCCTCCTCACCGAGCTCTATCTGAGGCTCCGTAGCTGGAGCTGCTGCTTGGGCTCTGGGCTGCCCTACCCCTACCTCGGCCTCTGGCATGGCCTCAGCCTCTACCCCTTGTAGGAGTTGCTGTTGGAGGATCCGATTGCTGATCAACGGAAGAAGCGGTGCGTGTTCTCGCCATCTATGAGAGAATAATAATAGAATAGTTCAATCAATATTGGGACAATAAGAATCACACGACAGAGTTGAATAAAAGTGAACTTGTTCCTAATTTTATAGCCTCTGGGAGATAAGTACATACGTCTCCGTACCGATCCCCCAGACTCTACTAATCTTGTCTGTGAATTGTGAGACCTAGGCAACCTAGTGCTCTGATACCAACTTGTCACGACCCTAATTCCCATCTTCGGGACCATGATGGCGCCTAACGCTGCACTTGCTGGCAAGCCAACATTAGAAGTTTGCAACATAATAATCTTACAAAAATATTGAGAACCACTACAACTCAACACATAATAGTTAAAGTAATAAATGGAGCTTGTATAGTAATACTGCGCATGTGAAAACTGTAAGTCTAGCTACCCAGGGCTTGGGGTCACAACTCACAGACTACTAAGAATTTACTACAAGTATTTGGCTGAAAGAAAAATGTAAAACTGTTTATGAAGTAAATAAACAGTGAATGAATATAAAGGAAGGGACTCCAGGAATCTGTGACGTCGGCAGATCTACCTCGGTTCTCCTGCGGTGAATCAGCTACGAATAAGAATTAGCTCGGATCTACACCTAGATCTGCACAGAAAGTGCAGAGTGCAGTATCAGTACAACCGACCCCATGTATTGGTAAGTGTCGAGCCTAACCTCGGCGAAGTAGAGACGAGGCTAGGACAAGACACCACATAAAACCTGAACAGTATAATCATGCTAATGATAACAACGATAAACATGGCAATAAATAAGGAACCAGGACAAGACATAATCAATCAATATGCCTTAGCGAAATAAACAAGTAAAAACAGTAAAGGAAATTGCACGACGTCACCTTCGTGCTTTTACTCTCAACCTCACCATATGAATAATATGGCACGGCATCACCCTTCGTGCTTTTACTCTCAACCTCACCATATGAATAATACGACACGACATCACCCTTCGTGCATTAAACCTCACATAATATACACGTCATCAATCTTCGTGCTTTATCACTCTCATATCATGGCACTACATCACCTTTCGTGCATTAAACCTCACATATCAGGGCACGACATCACCCTTCGTGCTATACACTCTTCCTCACAATATGAATAAATCATGCACGGCATCACCCTTCGTGCTTTTACACTCTTTCTCACAATATAAATAAATCATGTACGACATCACCCTTCGTGCTTTACACTCTTCCTCACAGTTCACATAATCAATAATAACGGATGGAGGGAAGTTTCACAAAGAAACTAATATTTCACCAATGATTTATTTCACAATTGAACATCTCAACCTTGAATCAATATTCACAAATTTATCAACTTCGGTGGAACCAGATAAGTCTCCAACATTTTAATGACAACAATAAGCACGGATAATAGGATTTAAAGCTACAAGATTCACAAAGGATACAATTTCAAAATCCCTAGTTTTCTATCCAAAATCCCCAATTCCACCATGAAATTCCTATATTCTATGTTGAAATCTTGTTTAAAGAAGTAAAAGATTGAAAGAAAAGAGTTAAGAATCACTTACCTATAATTTGGGGAAGAATTGGTCTTTGGAAAATCGCCTCTTGAAGTTTAGGTTTTGAAAAATGGGAGAATGAATAAAAGATCTCGTCTAAGTCCAAAGTTATCACTTGCAGATGTCACATTTGCGACCTGAGCTTCGCAAATGCGAAGGAACACTCGCAATTGCCATGACCTTGACATTCCAGCTACCTTCGCAAATGCGAGAATAGCGTCGAATTTGCGACCACTGATCCTCGCAAATGCGAGTAAATGTTCGCATTTGCGAACCTGAACTTCATAGACTCCTTTCGCAATTGCGATAACCTCGCAAATGTTAGAAATGCTGGCCTAGCTTATGATCGCAATTGCGAAGCCTGCTATGATCGCATTTGCGATGCCTGATCTCGCAATTGCGAGATCAGAGGCCTGCATCAGGTAGTTCTACATCAGCAAAATTTTCCTAAGTCCTAAACACCCCGTAGCCTACCCGAAACTCACCCGAACCCTCGAGGCTCCAAACCAAATATGCATGCAAGCCTAAAATCATTATACGGACTTGCTCGTGCGATCAAATTACAAAAATAACACCTAAACTATGGATTTAGCACCAAAACTCATGAAATTCTCAAAAACATTTCGAAATTACTATCTTCTCAATCGGACGCCCGAATCACGTCAAATCAACTCTGATCTCCACCAAATTTCACAGACATGACTTATATATTATAATAAAGTTGTACCGGGCTCCGGAACCAAAATACGGGCCCGATACCAACGAGATCAAACATTAATCAATTTTTTTAAATCCTTAGAATTTCAATCTTACAATTTTCATCAAAAATTCATTCCTCGAGCTAGGGACTACGGAAATTCGATTCCGGACATACGCCCAGGTCCCATATTTTACTATGGATCTTCCGGGACCGGCGGGTCCGGGTCCGTTTACTCAAAACATTGACAAAAGTCAACTAAAAATTATTTTTATATCCCAAAAATTATCATTTCATAAATTTTCACATAAAGGCTTTCCGAATTTATGCCCCGACTGCACACGCAAATCGAGGTGAGTATAAAGTTTGTAAGGCTAACGAGCGCGGAATAGAGTCTTAAATCACAAGATGACCCTTTGGGTCATCACACCATGAGAAAAAAATGTTCGTTTTGAACCATACCTACACTAATTTTCCTAAAGGTCTTACTAGTAATATTATCACTTAACTTATTTGTTTGTATATTCGATCAATAAGATCTTTCAGGGCAATATAAGTACACATCAAGGAGAAGGGGTAGCAAATATCATCATCAAATTCACCATTTCCTCATATGTTACATGATGGACCTGGATTGTCTAAAGTTATTATATACTTTCTTCATAAAATTGTTACTATATATTTCCGCTGATAGACTACTTTGGCCCACCTAGCTAAAGGCCTAAACCTTAAGAGAATGCAATGGTGTGAAATATATACATAGCAGTCATGATATTAGACCCTGGGAAATTAACTTGACAACAATCATAAGATGGAGGAAGGAATCCCAAAGCAAGCAAAGGTGCATAACAAAGGCAAAGGGCTAAAGGCAAAGGAAATGATTACATGAATGAGAAAAGGGACCCACCCACCATTGATAAATCTTTCCTTTCTCAGTCTCTCAATTTTTTGACTTGAAATTATGTTAGGACCCCACCACGGCCACCATTGTCTATATGGATTGAATGATAAAAAGAGCACCTCACGTGGAGTCTGAACCAAAGGCTCTGTCATTCACAGCCACAATAAAAAGAAAAGCCAGGACAAACCCCTTAATTCCCTCTTCCTCCCAATGAAAATAATTTCATTAAAAAGAAAGTAAAATCACACTCAAAATCACAAAATTTTCTTTCTTTTTCTCATTATATACTACAATATTAATTTGTCAAAAGACATTAAAAAAGGACCCCAACAAAAGCATATATTTTCTTTTCCCCTTTGTTCAATTTTTTTTGCTTTTAAAAGCTTCCCCCTTATAATTCCTACTCATTATCTTTGTTGCTTTAAGTTTTCCTCTTCACATCTCCCCCCTCTCTCACCTAAGCCAAACAACACATCAATTCTCAAACAGTAACACTCTAGAGGGTAAGAGACACATACACTGTTTTGATTGATTTCATTCATTCTGGCTAGAGTGAGCAACGCAGGTACAGAAAGAGATATACAAACAGACCAAGAATTGAATTTAGGGTCTGTCACTATTGTAGTGAGCATCAACGCTGAAAGAAAAAGAGAAAAATAAATTCTGAGTAAATTTTCCTTAGATTCGAGGATTGAAGCAGTGTATTTCTCGAGCACACAAGAGTGATCATGGACGGAGGAGGTGATGATCATTTCCACCACCAACACCAACATCACCATCATCACCACCAATACCGTCAAAATAACTTCCCTTTCCAATTACTCGAAAAGAAAGAAGATGAACCTTGTTCCAGCTCCTCCGCTGCTGCTAATAATTATCCTTCTCTTGCCATCTCCCCATCTGATCATACAAATACAAACCCTAATAATGATAATATCCTCCAAATCACTGAAAATTCTAAAAAACCACCTCCCAAAAGAACCTCCACCAAAGACCGCCACACTAAAGTTGACGGCCGTGGCAGACGTATACGTATGCCAGCCCTTTGTGCCGCTAGGGTTTTCCAGCTCACTCGAGAACTCGGTCACAAGTCCGATGGCGAAACCATTGAGTGGTTACTCCAACAAGCTGAACCTTCGGTTATAGCAGCCACTGGAACTGGTACTCATGTTTTTCGAATTCTTCAATTTTTTACAATTTGTTAGTCAAAATAAGCTCTTGCGGATCCATGTTTTTCACTAAGGGAATCAAAACATAAACAATAAGCATGCAAAGATGTAAAATGGATTCAACATATTAGTACATGTACTTTTTTTTTTTCTAATAAACCTATTTACGCTGTATAATTTTTCGGCGAAACAATGTTAATTGACACCTCTTCATACCTCTGCACTGAAAACATGGGTCACGAGATGGTTGATTAAATTCTGCTAGTATTTGAGGATTTTTCTGATTCTTTTTTGTTAGAAAAATAGATGCGCATTTTCAGTTTATTGTTTTCTATGTCAAAACTTTCTTTCTGCTTTCTTTGCCTTTGTTCTTATCTTTCATATTTCATTTAAATTTCCTAACAGGTACAATTCCTGCAAATTTTACGTCGCTCAACATATCGTTACGTAGCTCAGGATCCAGCATGTCGGTACCATCTCAGCTACGATCCTCGTATTTCAGTCCGAATTTTTCGCTCTCCCAACGACGAGGTTTGTTTCAGGGTATCGGATTATCTTCCGACAGATCTGCAACTACGTTGTTGAACTTTCAGACCGAAAATACAAACCCTAGTATGAATCCTCAGTTGCAAGCTAAGCAAGAAATGAGGGACAATTCGCTAGATTTAACGGAGACAAGTATAGAAGAAAGTCTAAGCCGAAAAAGGAGACAAGAACTAGACTTGCAACAGCATCAGCATCAGCAACAGCAGCAACATGATCAGCAACAACAAATGGGGAGTTACTTGTTACAGTCAAGTACGGGGACTATGCCAGCAAGTCATTCATCAATTCCGGCGAATTTTTGGATGTTAACAAATAATAATAACAGTCAAGTTTTGGGGGGCGATCCAATATGGACGTTTCCATCCGTTAGTAATGCTGGTGCTGCTTTGTATAGAAGCACAATGTCAAGTGGATTGCATTTCATGAATTTTCCTGCACCAATGGCATTATTGCCAACTCAACAACTCGGAACGAGTTTAATTGGCAATAGCAGTGTCACTTCACTAAGTGAAGGTCAATTGGGCATGGTCACCGGACTAAATCCGTATAGGCAGTGTTCCGGTGTATCGGAATCTCAGGCGAGTGGGTCCCATTCGCATCACGGCGGTGCAGATGATCGGAATGATACGACGAGCCACCATTGATATTTCCTAAAATTGATGACTGATCATGATCAGATTCTTACATTTTTCTCCTCGTCTTGTGGTGTGATATAAGTTTGGATATACGTTTAATACACACACGTGAGGTTTGATTATTTGCTCTATAATTCTGAGTTGCTTCTTCCTTCTTCTTTTTTCTTTCAATATTTTCGTGTGATTAGCTTGCCGGTTTTTTAGGGTTTGAAGAGGGCAATATTTTTTTAACAAAGGGAGTATTAATTTGGCTGCTTTTTGTCGATCAAAAGTTCTCTTGTTTTGGTTTATCCATTTACAACCGTATAGATTGTTCTTCATCACTACTATTATTGATCTTTCTTTTACCTAAAGGTACATGTCAAAGGTTACTAGGTACTATGTACTGACTTGAGCGTGTAATAAATAAAATTACTGACGTGCAAAGTAAGTTTTTACTATTGGTTTTAACTTTTATACACTTACCAGATCAGGTAATCATCTATTAAAAGCAAATTAGTAACCCGAAAATTAAAAGATGTTACCAGCTATAACATGCTAAAATATAATGATAACGTAAAACTGGTTGTTAGTGTATCTTTTTTATAGCTTCAAGTTCAAAGACTACTACATATATACATCACCCTTTTCTTTCTGCAACCCTCCTAGAGTACAAAATGATGAAGATTTCACAACAAACAACAAGACATATCACGTAGGGAATGGAACAGTTAAATTAGCCCTATAATGTTGGAAGAATAGCAAGAAAGTGTGTTCTGATCATGACTTGACTGCCATGAATCTCTAGTTTTTACAAGTAACCAAAGTAAGTTAGAAAAATTTCTTTTAGTACAAGAGTGTTAAAATACAAGGGAAACTAAACGACTATACTTTAATATTACTAGTAAGAGATATGGGGTCGAGTAATAGGAGTTGGTGGGGACCCATACCTTATTAGTTTTTAGGCATTTTAGCTCAGGTGGTGGTGAGGGCCCACTGCATTGTGGTCATAGCTTAAAACCCTTTGGACAATCAATAGGTAACACTGACAAACAGGTGTATCATTCTTGCTCTTTTTACACAAGCTGAGACTCAGACCGCATTGCTGGCACTTTAAAGATCACTGGTGGGTTTTAGTAACCCTACTACGTACTTGGCCCACTTGTTTACCAATCAGGACCGTTCAGTACCTTTCTGGGTCCGGCCTTCTATGAACCGGGCTCGCTGAATGATTAGTTCTCAGTCACAGAAAATGTGTATTACACTAGTTCCTCATTTCACCCCCTATTGTATGAATATCTGCTATCATTCTCCACCCACCCACCTATCCCAATGGTAAAAACAAAGAGTTTAAGCTAGGCAGCGTATTGGATTTTTTTACCTATAATATCAAGATGACGATAAAACTAATTACCCACACCCACCGAATATTTATATTAAACCATTACATGAATGACATGTATTTTTCTATAGGCTTTTATCACCTATGTATGATTAACTAATTCATATTTTTACTTTATTAAATTGTTTAACCATACTAAGTTGAATTGATTTGGTATAAACCAAAACAAGCATGATACAGTAACTTCTCAAAGCAATCTGGACATGGTAACTAAAAAGCAAAGTAATAAACTACTATAATCAGTTAATTTACATTTAGCTAAAGTGTAGAAACCACTTAAGTTGTTAGTGTATCATTACAAAATAAAATAAAATCTATTTGGGGAGGTTTTATTACGGTTGTTATTATTATTATTATTATTATTATTATTATTATTATTATTTTTCTTTCGCCAAGGGGGTTACTCTTAACCTCCCAAATTTCAATACGGGGTCTTATTAACCTCCACAATGATATGCAATTCGCTGCGGCTTGGAACCTCCACTAGCCTGAAAAAGAGGCTCTAACAATCAGAAAGATGATAAAGAGAAAGGGAGGTATATATATTCATTCATGTATAGAAAGAATGATAAAAGAGGAATAAGAAAGAGTAAGTGATATAGCTGGGGATCAGAGTATATTTTATGATATTTAATCCGTGAAAAAAGAGGATCAATATATGTATAATTCAGCATTACATCTCATTCCCATCAAACATCATAAATTTCCCCTTAATTTGTTGTTAACGGAACCGTATGTGTAGTTACTATCTTCTGCCGCCAGACTTTAATTTGTTGGACAGAACTTCGATTCTACTGCTAGAAATCTTCAGTATCAATAGTTAAAACCTGTTGTTATACTTGATGTTCTAAACATCAATATCACACAAGAGGGGTGATTTGTGTGGTGTCCGATTTTCGCGTGCACTAGTTATAGAAGGACCAGGTTCTTCTATGTGCTCCAACCTCTACTGTTTGCGAAATAATAAATACAGAAAGTAAAGAACATGCAAATTTTTACGTGGAAAACACCTGGCTCAAAAGGTGAAAAACCACGACCTACTTCCCAGTAGGATTTTTCCAAACTCTTTACTAAGCCAAACAACATTTACAACAACTTTTTTTTAAACCTAGGATTACCTCTAATCCCTTTGTGGCAAACTAACCTCTAGCTATTTACGACAAACTCCAAATTAGCTATAACTTGAAACACACAGTACCTATTACAGACGCTTCCAGATAAAGCTGAAAGGAACAAGTTGAAATCAACTACTACAAGTAAACTAGACTAAAAGACAACAGTTGAAACTGATTCTTCTATCTGGTTCAAGTACCTTCAGAGTCGCACACTTAAATATCACACGAACTGCTTGCAAAATTGCCTTGCTAATTTTGCTCTCAATTCTTGCTTAACTTCTGCTTTTGTGTGTACCTGTACAATAAGAACAATCTGCAATATATAGGATTAGTAGACGAGAGATTTACTAGAGTTCTAATGCTACTCGTCCTTGGTGGAAGAGTTCTAGTTGATCTCAACTCCTCGAATCTTTCCTTATCTTTGATTCTGTTCTTACTGAATAAGGAGTCCTTCTCCTTGTCATTTTACAATCTTTTCGATCAGGAGATATCTCTTTATTTCCCAGTTTTCGTTTATCTCCTGCATGTGCACCTCACGTGCCTTAACTCTGCATGTGTCTATGTCTCCTGTGATGGATCTGGTTCATCTTTGAGTTCCTTTGTCAATCTTCAAAATCATTCAATTTCTTGGGCCAACAAATTCCCCCTTTTTGATAATGACAAACTCTGTGCTTAGGCATGTAATCAACTTAATCCAACATTGACACATTTTAGAGTATTAAGCATTTATCATAAAAGAACCAGGTTCATTAGGTTATAAATATCACATGTTCAGAGTAGCACATAACCGTTTTTCCCCCTTTTGGCATCATCGAAAAGTTACAAATTTTAGAAAGTCCACGATATTTAAGA
Organism: Nicotiana knightiana; assembly: GCA_005239525.1. NCBI lineage: Eukaryota > Viridiplantae > Streptophyta > Magnoliopsida > Solanales > Solanaceae > Nicotiana > Nicotiana knightiana. The sequence goes on from ML372409.1 coordinate 81,670, forward strand.
ATTACTCATGACCATCGGGGCAATTGCAAGTGCAATCATGGATTAATCATCAATAGTGAACTAACAATTCAAACTATCAAAGAAAAAGAGACAAGAGTTAGAGAAAAAACAACAAAATTCATTGATAAAAGGTATTTTTCATCCACAATCCACAGACAGAAATAGAAACATTTAAAACCATGAGCAAAAAAAAAAATTCCTAATCTGGGTCGCTGAAATACTAAGACAGGTTGGACTACAAAGGCTGGGAAGAGCTAGGGGCNCTTCAAACTATCAAAGAAAAATAGACAAGAGTTAGAGCAAAAACAACAAAATTCATTGATAGAAGGCATTGTTCATCCACAATCCACATACAGAAATAGAAACAGTTAAAACCATGAGCAAAAAAACAAAAATACCTAATCTGGGTCACTGAAGTACTAAGACAGGCTGGACTACTAAGGCTGGGAAGGGTTGGAGGCTGGGTTTTTGGCTTGGAGAATAGATAGAATATCCCTAAGGATTCCATCATTCTTCTCCTTCTCTTTAGCAAGCTCAGTTCTGAGAGCATCCCTCTCAGATTCAACCTCTACTAGACGGTTATTCAGCCGAAGTATTTCTGCATCCTTCACCCCACTTTCATGCACAAGTGCTCTGACTTTGTTGTTCACATGTGTCTTCCTGGATGAACCTGGTTCATTTACAGTGATATTGACAGCATAGTCACAAGCCAGAAGAGTATTAATGCCAAAGTGATCCTTGGTTGAAGCCATCTATGCTTTCTTCAAAGGCACCTTGTAGTGGCCAAGGACAGAGGTAAGAATTAAGCCATATGGAATGACATGGGCTTTGGAGCCATTAATCACTCTGTCCAACAACTGAATGATGAAGTAGGGCCAATTTATATTCCTCCCACTGTCCATGTATTCCATCAGGACTAAATCCATGTAGTTTGCAATGTGCCTCCTCTCCTGTCTTGGCAGTACACACTTGTTGATAAACTCAAATACCACTTTGTGTGGGGCCTTCATCTCACTCTTGTAAACTGCCTTAGGTTCAACCTCATCTCCATTGTCGCAGAATTTTCTTGTGATTTGCAGAGCAGTTGGAAGATCATCTAAGCTTGGCCATTTTTGCCTAGTGCAGTCATCATATCCTTCAGATGGAATGCCAAGGATATCTCCTAATTATTTGGCATCAAAAGAAATTTCTATCCCCTTCACTTGGCTAGTGAATCTCCCATCCTTGACACCACCATTGGCCATGAATTCAACTATCTCATTTCTGGCCAATCGTCCATCCAACTGAAGGACCATGTCCTTCCAGCCCTGCACCTCCAGCTTATCCAACAATAAGACCATGCCTGCTTCTTCCAGATCCTTCAATAACCTCCCCTTCGGAATGGTGCGCTTACCAAATTTTGTCAAATTATCCTTCTCTCCATCCGAATCAGTTCCATCCTCATCACTCCAGTCATGATCTTCAACAGTTTGCACTTTCTTAGGTTTTATTGTAGAGTTGTTCTCTCGGCTACAGTTGAGGTTTCAACAGACACAGGTGCAGACTTCTTGGAGGAAGTCTTGGCTTTATTTGGTCTTGGATTATGAATCTCAACCCCTGTCATTTGTTCCTCTTGATGGACCAGGTCTATCTCATCAATCTCAACAGCCTCTATAAGCTCAACAACTTTCTCCTTTCCCTTTGCAACCCTCTTTCTTTTACTCTCTTCCAAGGCTTTCTGTAACTCCTCCTCACTTTGCCTTAGTGTGCTTCTTGTGGTTCTTCCACTTGGAAGAAGAATTTCAGAATCAATAGAGGGAGTGGCTTTCCTCTTCTTACTTGCTCCTGCTGTTCCAGAATTTTGAACCTTGGGGGTTCTTTTCTTCTTTGGTTTAGAACTGTCACCTAACTTCTTCAGAAGATCTGCTAAGGTTTCCTCAGTAGATGAACCATTTTCATCTGTAGAATTCCCTAGATTTACCAACCCCTCAGTCGCTTCTCTTGATTTACTTCCCCCTGACTTCTTGGCTCCCTCTTATATTACTACTGTTTCAGTACCACAAATAGACAAACTAGTATTTTCTTTCCCTGTTCCCCTCGCTTCACTCTGACCTCCCTCTCTCTTTTTTCTTTCTCAATTTTATTTTTACCACCTCTTCGTCTTATTTCCGAAAACTCCACATCTTTCACAGACCCAACCAAAATAAACCTATTTTCTAAGTTCCCCGCTATTTCAGACACATTCTCAGAAGTGATCTTTGGTACAAATGATACCTGTTCAGAATCAGATGATCCTGCTGCTTCCTCTGTAGCTGATTTAAACGAGTCACTTGAATTATCTGATTCTTAAGCCTGACTGGCTTGTAGTTTGGCATTCAATTTTCTGGCGAGAGAACCTGTAGCCACTATTTTTTTGGCAAGCATTTTAACCCTTCTTTTTCTGGGTTCTAGATTAGGGCTAGGTTGAGGAATAATGGGACTAGATTGAGAATGAGTAGGCCTTGGTGGTGGAGGTGTTGAAGAAGTCGACGATGGAGTAACAGGTGGTGGAGTACCAGGGTTGTTCGAAGGGTTAGACATTTTTGATTGAATACGGAAGAAGAAGATTTTAGATTGAGAATGAGGGTAAGAAATATGAAAGGCTTTCGGCGGTTGTAGAGTTGGTGAGTGATTTCAGAGGTGATGATGGGGTTTTTAAAAGAAGTAATTAATATATAACGGCAGCCTTTTTGGGTCAAATAGAGGTCTTATCACCTCTGCAACTGATCACTTAGAGGTGAAGGTTACTGCTTCCCTAGGTTCTAGGCGGTTTAATTTTATTTGACTCTTAGGGTAGACGAAACTGGTTCATAAGTGGGATAAGGATAGATTTTGGAAAGATCTTGATTAGGTAGAGTTCTGCTCATGATTAACTGTTAATATTTCAAAGTGTGTATAGTGGAGAATACATACTTCGCCTTTCAGATGAACCAGCACTGATGAACCAGGTTCATCATGTCAAAATCCTCTTGATCAAGCCTCAATTTTCAACAATAGAGAAAACAACATTAGTAACCAGTGAGTCATTTCAAAACATGGCAAAAGAGTATGCTATTTACATCATGAGACTGAGTAACAATTAATCTGATTATTTACACAATTTTCAGAATTTCTAGCCAATTTGTTTTTCATGTACATTCTGAACTAGTTCAATTAGGTGATCTTAATCATCCCTAGTTCTAACCCGTTCTTTTTAAAATTCTCTCTACTTAGTGCTTTTGTAAAGATGTCAGCAATCTATTTATCAGTAGCACAAAATCCAATAGAGATCAATTCCTTCTCATAATAATCCCTTAAAAAATGATGTCTAACATCTATATGCTTTGTCCTTTTATGATGAACGAGGTTCTTTATCATACTTATAGCACTGGTGTTATCACAAAAGATAGGGATGCATCCAACATCGATTCCAAAATCTATCAATTGTTGTTTAATCCATAGTAGTTGAGCACAACGTCAGACAATGTAGTGCAAGCGACGGGTAGCGCTTTCTATATGAAGAAGGAGACTACAATGGGAGACGAAGGGACATGAGGCTACAGCCACATACTCAGCCTCAGCAATAGATAGAGCCACAAAATTTTGTTTTTAGTGGCCCAAGACACGAGACATGAGCCCAGAAAATGTGCCATACTTAAGGTGCTCTTTCTATCCAGTAGAAAACCTGCATAGTCAGCATCAGCATATCCTACAAGATTGAAGTTACTACCGGCCCTTTGAATACCAAAGACAGAGATCAGTGGTGCCTTTTAGGTATCTCAAGATTCTCTTCACAACAATTAAGTGGGATTCCTTTGGATTAGCCTGAAATCTTGCACAAAATCCTACACTGAAAACAATGTCAGGTCTGCTGGCAGTAAGATACAACAATGAATCAATCATTCCCCTATACAACTTTTGATCAACAGATGAACCAGGTTCATCTGCATCCAATTTTGTGGCTGTTGCTATAGGAGTATCAATTTATTTAGAGTCTTCCATTTTAAACCTCTTAAGCAACTCTTTAACATGCTTTTGCCGATGGATCATAGTTCCATTTGAATTTCGTTTAATATGTAAGCCTAAAAAGAAATTTAGCTTACCCATCATACTCATTTCAAATTCACTCCCCATTAATTTAGAAAATTCTTTACTTAGCTTATCAGTAGTTTATCCAAAGATTATGTCATCTACATATATATGAACTACCAAGAGATATTTACCTTTTTACTTCCAGAATAAAGTACTATCAATTTTACCTCTCTTGTAGTCATGATCAAGCAGGAATTTTGATAATCTTTCATACCATACTCTGGGAGCTTGCTTGAGTCCATATAGTGCTTTGTCAATTTTGTACACATGATCTGGATTCTCCTTGTTCTCAAATGCTGGAGGTTGCTTGACAAACACTTCTTCTTTTAGATAGCCGTTTAGGAAGGCACTCTTGACATCCATCTGGTGAAGGGTGAATTCCATGTGATCAACGCAGGCTATGAGGAGTCTTATTGCTTCCAGCCTTACCACTAGAGCAAAGGTTTCATCATAATTATGCCTTCCTCCTGACTATATCCTTGAACCACCTATCTTTCCTTGTTTCTTGTAACTGTTCCATCTTCATCAAGTTTGTTTCTGAAGACCCATTTTGTGCCAATACTGATCAATCCAAGGGTCTTGGCACCAGATTCCAAACTTGACTTCTTTCAAATTGGTTGAGTTCATCTTCCATTGTATTTACCCAGTCTGCATCCTACAAAGCCTCAACAACAGTTTTAGGTTCAATAAGAGATAGAAAGGCATCAAAAGCACAAAGATTTTTCAAAGAAGATCTCGTTTTGATTCTAGAGGTTGGATCAGTGATAATGTTCTCAATATGGTGAGAACTCTGATATCTATAAGGTTTCACAACCAACTGGTTACTCCTTGAAGTTCCTTCAATGCCTTGTTGCTGTGGAACAGGCTCAGGCACAGGTTCTAATGAATTTGGGAATTATTTTGTTCTATTCCCCCTGTCATGTTTCCTGGGATGGTAGAACCTGTTCCATCACCTATTCCTTCCTCCAGTGTTTCTCCAATTTGGACTGAGTTTCTGACCAGCCTAATTTATTCATCCTCTTATTCCTGTCTCTCAGAAAGAATGTTAGTTTCATCAAAAACTACATGCACACTTTCTTCAACACACATAGTTCTTTTGTTATAAACTTTATAAGCCTTACTATGTGAAGTTTTGTCTAGTTCATGCTTGACCTTACCAAGATCCTTCTTCAACACTCTTATCTGTTCATCTGTCCTATATAACTCATATTTTAGTTTACTTACATTTTCTTCTAAGGTGAGTTGAGAGTTGTCAGCTATCTTCTTACTGGTTCCTATTTTCAGTTTTAGATTTTCAGATTTTAACTCTAGGACATTTGTCTCAAGTGGATGAACCTGGTTCTTTAGAGCAGTGTTTTCACTCACAGTCTCACTGACTCTGAGTTCCAGGTTTTTACACTTTGCTTTTAAAATTACACACTCCTTAGACAGCTGTTCCTTTTCCTTATTAATTACTTCAGATTCATCAATAAAATCTAGCAATAATTCAGAGAGTTTTTATTTGGACAAGAACTTAATCTTGTCTTTGAGAGGAAATATACTTACTCAGATTCCTCATGATATTCCTTATATGATTCACCAATTGCCATAATTGCTTGTTCATCTCCATCTTCATCTGATTCCTCATCTGAACTTTCTCCCCAAGCAGCGACCATAGACTTTGTTGATACTTTGTTCTTCTTGGGATGAACCTGTTCCTTCTTTCGGTTCCTTCATTCAGACCTTTCCTTTTTCCATTCAACTTCCCGCAGAGGGCAATTCTTAATGTGATGATCAATCTTCCCACATTTGTAGCAGCCCTCATTAGTCAATTTTTCCGGTACCTTTGCCTTGTTGTAGTTTCCACCTCTTGATGAGCCCTTTCCTCTCATAAGATATTTCTTGAAATCCTTGGTGATCATAGCCATTTCATCTTCTTCTAGATCTTATCTTTCAGTGATTCTCAGTGTCAGACTCCTTTTCTTCTTGGGAACATCCATCTTCATTGTCTGCCTTCTAAGTTCATAGGCAGTAAGATTTCCAATTAGCTTATCCAGTTTGAGAGTTGCAATGTTCTTGGATTCTTGAATTGCAGTGATCTTGCTCTCCCAAGAGACTAGCAGAAACCTTGTCAAAATATTCTCAACCTTTTTTTCCTCAAGAAGAGTCATTCCAAGAGATTTCAGTTAATTAGTCAATGTAGTGAACCTAGTGTACATCTCTTTAATGGTCTCTCCTTCTTTCATAGAGAAATTCTCATATTGAGAATATAGTAGAGTACCTCTGGATCTACTCACTTGAGCAGTTCCTTCATGAGCCACTTGCAAAATGTCCCAAATTTCCTTGGCAGTGGTATAACTTTGAATTTTGCTGTACTCATCTGGACCAAGTCTACACGCAAGCCACTTCTTGGTTTCTTCCACTTTCTCAAATCCTCAGCAGTGCATTCAGCTCTTGTCTTTGGCACATCTACTCCTTCAGCATTTGTCTTCATGGTGGCCAAAGGACCATCAGTAACAATATCCCATAGTTCATAGTATTCTCTAATTATATGGCCTCTCATCCTGTTCTTCCACCAAGAGTAGTACTGGCCATTGAAGAATGTAGGCCTAGCAGTTGATTGTCCTTCCCAGTTCGCAGGTGGTGCACTCATCTTGATCTTTTCCTAAGGTGTTAGCCTCTTCAAGTATAACTTTCTCTAATACCAATTGATGTTCTAAACGCAATACCACACAAGAGGGGGGTGATTTGTGTGGTGTCCGATTTTCGCGTGCACTAGTTATAGAAGGACCAGGTTCTTCTCTGTGCTCCAACCTCTACTGTTTGCGGAATAATAAATACATAAAGTAAAGGACATAGAGATTTTTACGTGGAAAACACCTGGCTCAAAAGGTGAAAAACCACGACCTACTTCCCAGTAGGATTTTCCCAAACTCTTTACTAACTCAGTGAGCCAAACAGAATTTACAAAAACTCTTTTGTAAACCTAGGATTACCTTTAATCCCTTTGTGGCAAACTAGCCTCTAGCCATTTGCGACAAACTCCAATTTAGCTATAACCTGAAACACACAATACCTATTACAGACGCTTCTAGATAAAGCTGAAAGGTACAAGTTGAAATCACCTACTACAAGTATACTATACTAAAAGACAACAATTGGAACTGGTTCTTCTATCTGGTTCAAGTAGCTTCAGAGTAGCACACTTAAATCTCACACGAACTGCTTGCAAAATTGCCTTGATAATTTTGCTCTCAATTCTTACTTAACTTCTGCTTTTGTGTGTATCTATAAAATAAGAACAATCTGCAATATATAGGATTAATAGACGAGAGATTTACTAGAGTTCTAATGCTACTCTTCCTTGGTGGAAGATTTCTAGTTAACCTCAACTCCTCGAATCCTTCCTTATCTTTGATTCTGTTCTTACTGAATAAGGAGTCCTTCTCCTTATCATTTTTTAATATTTTCGATCAGGAGATATCTCTTTATTTTCCAGATTTCGTTTATCTCCTTCATGTGCTCCTCACGTGCCTTAACTCTGTATGTGTCTATGTCTCCAGTGATGGACCTGGTTCATCTTTGAGTTCCTTTGTCAATCTTCAAAACCGTTCAATTTCTTGGGCCAATAAAACTACAATTCTTCTGTACAAAAGATCATCTGCCATGGATGATGCAGATATATATTATTGAGATTGTATTTATTTTCTGTATACATTTTTGTATATAAGTTAAAAGGTAGAGTTAGTTAGTTAGTTAGGGTACAACTGGCAGCAGTTAGCGGTCAAGATGTACAACTGTCAATCTCTCTCTGCGTGTACATATGTTACTGTACAGATTCAATACAATTGAGCTTCATTTTTCATCAAAGCATTCTTCTTCTGCTTTCGTCTTCCTCCTCTCTCTCACACATGGACTCTTCAGAAGCTTCCAGATTCAGCCATTGGAGTTGAGATTGAGCTCCGCTAAGCTAGTCTCAATCACAAACTTGTCCTGGTCTCAGAGCAAGGTTAATACTTCTCACTCATTTCCTAATCCTCTTTTCTCTTTTATGATTTTTTGACCTAATTTGATCGATTTACCCCAATTCGATTAGTTCTTCGTACGTTAGTAATCTACCGCAAAGAACTCTAAAAGTTTTGGTTTTGATTGCTTTTTTCCCTCTCAATAATTAGGTAATTTTTCGTTCTAATGTCTATTACCGACCAAGAAGATGCGACTAGTGCTAGTACGAGTGTCGTCATGCCTCCGAGCACGAGAATTGACCCAAGTGATCCTCTGTATCTGCATCCATCCGACAGTCCTGATGCGATGCTTGTATCTATTCCATTCAATAGGATTCATGGCTTACCCGTAAAGAACAAATTAGGCTTTGTGAGTGGTGAATTCAAGCAACCAAATCCACAATCTCCAACTTATCGATAGCGGGAACGATGTGATAACATGGTAACTTCATAGATTCTGAATTCTTTTTTCAAAGAAAGTGCGGATAGTGTGGAATATGCAAGTGATGATGTTGAGTTGTGGAAGGAGATGGAGGATCTCTATGAACAAACCAATGGATCTAGAATTTATAAAATTCAGAAACAAATCAATGATCTCTCCCAAAGAGCCCTTGACATCACTGGCTATTATACTAAGCTGAAAAGAGCTATGGGAAAAGTTGAATACTCTGAATAAGAGGACTCAATGTAGCTACCTTTGTAATTGTGATTCAAAAGGAAAGTATGTACAAAGCTGAACAAGATTAGGAGATTGATACAATTTCTCATGGGACTCAATGAAGTGTATACTATAGTCTGAGTGAGTATTCTTATGATGAACCCACTGCCTACGACGGCTCAAGATTTCTTATTACTTATCCATGATGAAAATCAAAGGGAGATCAAGCCAAATAATCAGTTTTCGATTAAGTCCACCTCTTTAAATATGAACAATTCAGGACCAAGTCCTTTTAGAACAAATTTCTCACCAAGCTACAATTACTCTGGGAATAACAAAGGTCGTCCTATGTGTGATTTTTGTAAGAGAACATGACATAATAGGGATAGGTGTTATAAGCTACATGGTTATCCACAAAATGGACAAAATTATACACGATACCCTCAGAATGCCCAGAACTCCAATCAAATCTTCTAACACAATAGAGGGAAGAGGATGGTAGAAAATGTACAAGGGAAGTCAACTGATGTAATTACAAGCAAGCTTGATGAGTGTGATGCCCAAGATGAGAATTAGAATATAAACCTAACTAAGGAGCAGTATGTACAACTTGTTAATCTACTTCAGCATTTTTAACTTGGCAATGATGGAGAGAGCTCAAGAAACTCAAATCCTACCAATGTCGTAACTTTGCAGGTATTGTTGTTTGCACATCTTCTATTGATTTTGGTAAACTCTCATGTAGATGCTTTAAATCAAATATTGACTCATGGATACTAGATTCAGGAGCCTCAAACCATATGACCTATAACAAGTCCTTATTATCTGCTATCAAAATCCTACCTTGTCCTTTATTAGTTGTTTTACCAAATGGTTATAAAGTGAAGGTGATATAAATTGGAAATGTAAAACTTGCACCTAAGATCACTATGTATAAAGTACTTCAAATTACTTCATTCAAATTCAATCTTATTTGCGTATATTGGTTGAGCAAACACCTAAGGGGTATGACTTCTTTCACTGACAATACTTGCCTTCTGCAGGCCCCTTCACTGAAGAGGCCTCTGGAGATTGGTAAAGTCAAGGATGGATTGTACCTGCTATGCTCTCAATATCTAAGAAAAAATAGTCTGGCTAACAACCCTATTGTTTGTTCTTCTACTCATTCCTGTGATGTAAACATTCCTCTTCTGAATAACCCACATTCTCATGCATCTCCGTCTGCAAATAGGTCATCTTTGAGTCATCTGTAGAATCGTCAATATTCAGTTGTAAATAATGCATCCCTGAATAATAAGACTCCCTGTTCTGGTTTCAATTCCTACATATTTCAAGTCAATGATATTAATATTCTGTGGCATAATAGACTAGGACATGTGCCTTTTGTGAAAATAAGGGGAATATCCTCCATACCAGCTTCTTTTCCCCTTAAGCAACCTTTTGTTTTCTCAATTTTCCTTATGGCTAGACAATCCAGGCTTCCCTTTCCTCAAAGAGTCAGTACTTCAAATAAAATCTTTGAACTTTTGCATGTGGATTTGTGGGGTCCTTACCATGAGCGCACACATGATAAATAAAAATATTTCATTACTATGGTTGATGACATTAGCAGGTCCACTTGGACTCACCTACTAACATGTAAAAGCAATTCTCTCTAGACTATCAAAGCTTTTGTTTCCTTCCAATTCAAAACCTTCATCAAGTCCTTAAGATCTAATAATGAACCGGAATTTGGTAATACTGAAAGCTACCTTATTTTTTCAATCAAAAGGGATTGTTCACCATAAGTCTCACGCCTATACACCACAACAAAATGGAGTGGTGGAAAGGAAGCATAAATACCTTCTTGAAACAACCAGAGCCTTATTGTTTCAGTCTAAGTTGCCTTTGAAGTACTGGGGGGAATGTATTCTAACAGTCACTTACATTATATATAGATTACCTACGACCTATCTCAAGAACAAATCTCCTTTTGCAGTCTTATACAATAGAAGGCCAGATTACTCTCAGTTAAGGAGCTTTGGATGCTTATTTTTTCGAAATACCAAAAATCCATAGAGATAAGTTTGATCCAAGAACAACACCACATATTTTTATAAGATATCCTTTTGGCACAAAAGGCTACAAAGTGCTGAATTTAGCCATCAAGAAAATCCATATTTCCAGGGATGTAGTGTTTCATGAGTCAATTTTCTCCTTCACTATTAGTTCTGAATCTTCTTTTTTCCCTTCAGACTCTACATCCACTTCCTATTAGTCCCATGATTGATACTAATATAGTGTCATCCTCAGAAGGTACTATAAATGATCAAGGAAATGTAGGTAATACACCCAATATAGTGTCACCTTCCTCTGCCAGTTCTTATTAATTCTAATCCTCTACCTTTTTCACCTACACCAACCAATGCAGGCTCACCACCATCACAGAATGAAAATTTCCCGCACACCACTGATTCACCTCCAACACATCACATACCTTATCCAACTCTAAATTTAAGAAAGTCACTAAGAGATCACAAAAAACTTGTATACCTGAAAGATTACATATATTCTGTGCCTCGACCAACTTCTCATGAACATACAGACAGACAGACAGACATAACCATACTGATTTCTCCCTAAATACCTTGTTCTCTAAACATCATCATATTCCCGGTAATACCTTGGTTCATGATAATCAATCTTTGGTAAGTAGTATATGCAATGATAGTTAACCATCTTCATTTGAGGAGGATGCTATCAACCCCGCTTGGCAAGCAACTATGGTTCAGGAATTTGAAGCCCTTTATGCCATCAATACATAGGACCTGGTACCTCAGCCTCCTGGAAAGAAGGCAATTGGAGTAGATGGGTTTATAAAGTGAAGCACAAAGCATATGGAACCGTTGAAATTTTTAAGGCTAGGTTAGTAGTGAAAGGCTACACACAACAAGTAAGAATGAACTACACAAAAATATTTTCCCCGGTGGTGAAGAAGACTACAGTTAGGACCCTTATTGCAGTTGCATTAAAGAGTGGGTGGAACATCTTCCAATTGGATATAAACAAAGAATTCCTTCATGGTGACTTGCATGAAGATGTGTACATGGAAGTCCCACCAGGACTTTTGGTGGATAGCCAAGGTTTGGTCTGTAAATTGAATAAATCTTTGTATGGTTTGAAATAAGCAAGCAGTCAATGGTATGAAAAATTAACTGAGGCATTGTGTTCAAGGGAATATGAACATTCTATGAATGACTACTCACTGTTTTTGTTGATGATGTTCTACTTATAGGGACATACCAATTAGAAATGGACCAGCTGAAAACTTTCCTACACAGTAAATTCAAGATCAAGGATCTGGGAAAGTTACACTATTTGTTATGTTTGGAGGTTTTGTACAAGGCATATGGTGTTATTATCTCACAAAGGAAGTTTGTTCTTGAATTACTAAAGAAATATGACTGCCTGGAGTACAGTACTCTCATTTCACCCCTTGATCCCAATGTAAAACTAAGAGCAAAAGAAGGGGGGTGCCTTTAACAGACTCTACTTACTACATAAAGCTAGTTGGAAAGTTGAGCTTCCTTACAAACACATGATTAGACATTGCTTTTAGTGTGCAACATCTCATCCAATTTATGCAGGACCCTAGGGAACCCTATTTGAAGGTTGCTTTCCATCTGTTGAGATACCTCAAAGGTGATCCTACTCTGGGTGTGTTTATGTCTAATGATACAAACTGGTCTATCAAAGCCTATTGTGATTCTGACGGGGCAGCTTGCCCAGACTCGAGAAAATCTGTCAGTGGCTATATTGTATTGATGGGAGGTAGTCCTATCAGCTGGAAATCCAAGAAGTAAGAGACAGTTTCATTGTCTTCAGTAGAAGCTGAGTACATATCCTTGAGAAAATTGGTTGGGGAGTTAGTTTGCTTGAAAATATTACTTGATGAACTGACAGTTCTCTCTCCTGCTCCTATTAGAGTGTTTTATGATAGTGAGTCAGCTTTACACATAGCAAGAAACCCAGTGTTTCATGATTATACTAAATATATCGAAGTAGACTGCCACTTTGTTCGAAAGCAGCTACAGGAGGTCTAGTTTCCTTGCATTACATTGCCACCAATGACCAGCTTGCAGACATCCTTACCAAGGCACTGACAGGCATCAAACACTCTACTATTTTGAGAGATTGTATTTATTCTTATGTATACATTTTTGTATGTTAGTTAAAAGATAGAGTTAGTTAGTTAGGGTACAACTGGCAGCAATTAGTGGTCAAGGTGTACAACTGTCAATCTCTCTCTGCGTGTATATATGTTACTGTACAGATTCAATACAATTGAGTGTCATTCTTCATCAAAGCATTTTTCTTCTGCTTTCGTCTTCATCCCCTCTCTCTCACAGGGACTCTTCAGAAGCTTCCAGATTCAGTCATTGGAGCTGAGATTAAGCTCCGCTAAGCTAGTCTCAATCACAAACTTATCATATATTATAGAGGATATGTTCTGTAGGCTAATGCACGTAATATACAAGAGGATATATAGTTCCACACTGTTATTGTTCGTCACTCGTGCAAGTGATAGTTTTCTTCAGCCTTTCTCCCTAACCCAAGTAGGAAAATGGTCAGAGGCGGAGCTAGAATTTGAATTTATGGGTTCAACATTCTAAGCCTTTTAAAAATTATTAATATTTAACTAATTAATGAATTTTTCAAGACAAATACAGAAATTGAACCAAAGTTATTGGGTTGGCCTCTGCACTGAAAATGGTTCCCCTCAAAGTACAAGCACGCATATTATCACACTTATTCTTCAATTTAATTAAAGAAAGATTTATTTCTTAACATGTCATGAACTTATCTGTGGTTCTAACACCATTAGCTAGCCTTTGAGGTTATTGTTATCCTTCTATCCCTCTTCTCTCTTTCAAAACTTATTTGTGTTAAGCAATGAGAAAGAAATTAGCTCCTTCTGTTCTTGACAAGACATTAATTTTAGACTGGATCGAATTATTTACATCAGATTCAAAAACTTTAGCTTTAGAATTGGCCAGAGAACAATGTCCAACTATAGGTACACATTTTTTTTAAATAGTTTTAAGTTATGAGCACTCACGATGTAAAAAAATATTTACGCAACTTACCATTTATAAAATAATTACAGACAACAAACCTACTTTTACATATTATATTCTATTAATATATCACACATTAAACTATATTAATTGTATTATAAACAAATATTTACACGATGTATAACTCAAATTCTTTCATAGACATTCTCACGCTTTTATTTAGGAATAGAATGCAAAGGCATATGTTTTATGCTAATTTAGATAGGGAGATATGCTAAATATATTTAGAGATATTCTATAATATTTACCTTCTTCTAATTTAGGATCTAAATTAATTGCAGAATATTTATTTGATCTTTCATCAGAATGACGTCACAAATGCTAGTGTAGACCGACCGGCAGGTAGCACTTGTACATAATTACGTTTGAGGTAGTAAGATGTTTTGGTTATTTTACACCTTTATAATCCAGGATAACTAAGAAGGGGTTGACAAAATAATAGAGGGAAGAAATCTTCCCAACGATTGCTTATTTCATACTTTTTGGGCAATCTATTTGATTTCCCAAAAAAGTCTTAGCTTAGGCAATAAAATCAATGTCTTTTAAAGTGTGACATTACTGAGAAATAAGCCATCTTCTTTTCAACATAGTGAAAGTGTAAAGATAAAAATTTTCTCCGGAGTTGAATGTTTCCAAAAGTGTATATGTGGTGTAACCTTCAAGATTTGGAGAGGTAGGAGTGTTAACTGGTAACAGTTGGCATCTTCAATGCATGTGTTGTAATGTTAAACTTTAAGATGAATATTTGGTGTCAATATACTAGTAGAGCAGCAAAAATGTTTTTTTTTTTATCACATTTGAGATATATATGTATGGTGATTGGTTGTCACAGCCTTTCATAATATCGAAATAGAAACATTGTCATGGCTGTACAAAAAGTAGCACATGGGTTGAAACCATAAGGTACAATAGTGTGGTCCCTTTGCAGAAAATCTTGTTACCTTGAAGTAGTATGATTTGACAGTCCCAAAACCATACAACCATTGTCTTCTTTTTGGATGTTAATCCAGCAAGTCGGCATCCAATTTGGGAGCAAATCCCCTCTTTAAGCCTTTCCTAAATACACATAAATCTTGTTAAGTTTGGACTTTTAATGACACTGATGGCTTACTTACTATGCTTTTGTTGATCATTTGTTTCCTTACCACATATGCAAAATGGACATTTAAACTTTATGAATTTTAAATTCTATGATAGCGACATTAATTGTCAATAATTAGATCTTAAATTTAATTTTTGTATATATAACTAAATATATTGGGCTCGACTATACTATGTAAACTACAATCTAACTTCGCCACGTCCCAAACCCGGCCCTTCTCCTTGCACATGCGAGAAGTAAAATAAGAAAAAAGAGATTAAAGTTATCCAATGTACTAACTGTGTAAAAGTTTCTTACACTAATAGTGCAATTTAACGGATTATAATAGGTTATTGTTCTCTGTAGTATTCAAGTTACCGTATTAAGTTTGGTATGAAGAGTCATCAATTGTTATATGTCAGCTTAATGAGATGATATTAAAAAAAAAATTGTATTGTCAATGTACAAAACGTTAACGACAATAATTAGGAAAATAAAATGTTTTCTCTCTCTTTGAGAGTATGAAAGGTAGCATTGAAGTTGGAAGCTAGTAATTTAAACCCATTGAAGTGTATGTGAATGCAATTTGAGTCGATGATTGAAAAGGCAACAGACAATAGAAGATGCTTTACCGTCTACCCACCAGCAACGTCCACATAAGTGTTTCTACTTATGTTTCAGGTAAGGTGTCTGCTGCAGAAGTTCAATTCTGTGACTCTCCTCCACTGTGCATTATTGTGTACCCTCTATGGTGGTTATTTCAGAATCCTTAATTAAATGCATCTTTCAACTGTTAAATGTAGAGCAGAACTTGGATATATGGACAGTGTATCAAACTATTATTTCCTCTTGAAATTAGTTGTTTTTCATGCAATTCCTCTATTTTTCAAATTAAACATTCAAACTTACATTTTTATAAATATATAAACCACTTGAGCATTATAAGTTTTGATGGTTTGACAAAGGAATACATGCATGAATCAGGTTCATAAATTTTGTATGCAGGTCATAGTTGGAAACAAGCAAAAGGCGTGTACGTGCAAGAGATAAGCATTGGTAGTTTATTTCTGATAAACCTGAACGGAAAGATTGCATATGTGATAAGGAGCATGACTTTTTACTTGATGAGAACTAAATCCAAAATAAGAAAAAAGTTAGAGGTCGAAGTTAACTAGAACTCTTCTGCCAAGGAAGAGTAAAGCAATAGAGTTCTAGTTACTCTTTGTTTACTAACTCTATATATCCGTTTTTGTTCTTTGGTTACAGGCACACACACATACTAAAGTTAAGCAAGAACAATTGAGAGCAAAATAGCAAGGCATTTTGTGAGCAATTTTTGTGAGATTCTAGATTGCGATCCTGAACCTACACGAACAATATCGAAGAACTAGTTCCATAAAGAGTTTTATGTGTGTCTTTATTTTTAGTTCAAAGTGTAATAGGCATTTTGAGTTGTACCTTTCGGCTTTTATTAGAAGTAATTGTACTAGGTACTTGAGTTGTTATATTCATGTTAGAGTTAACTTGAAGTAGTCGCAACAACCTTCGATATGTTTCCACAAGGGCTAGAGTTTGATCCTTCGATTTGTAAGAGATTTGTTAAATTTATTTTGGCTCAGAGTTTAGTGAATTCTTTGTTAAAAATCCTACTGGGTAGTAAGCTGTGGTTTTTGCAACTTTTGAGATGGTATTTTTCACGTAAAATTATTGTGTTCTTTACTTTCTGCATTACGTTATTCCGTAACTATATTCGAAGAAACAGATCGAAGAACCATGTCCTTCGATAATCTAGTGCACGTGAAAATTGGGTACCATACAAATCACCCTCCTCTTGTGTGGAATTGAATTATAATATATTAATTAGTATCGGAGCGGATTATCTTTGAAGAGGCTAACACCTTAGGAATAAGATCAAAATGAGTGCACCACCTGAAAACTATGAAGGAAAATCCACCACTAGGCCACCACTAGTCAACAAATACTACTATTCATGGTGGAACGAGAGGATAAAAGATCACTTGCAGGCTGAGGATTATGAGTTATGGTACATAGTCGCTGATGGCCCTCTACCAACACTCAAGAAGAACGATAAAAGTGAGAATGTCCCAAAAGAAGGAGTTGACTGTAATGATGAAGATCTTAAGAAGTGGTAGAAAAATGCTAAAGCCAGGAAATTACTTATTTGTAGACTTGGTCCTGATATATACAACAAAATCCAAGGCTGTACAACTTCCAAACAAATGTGGGTCTCCGTGCAAGTAGCCCATGAAGTAATAAGTCAAGTGTATAGAGTGCGATCCTGAAGCTACATGAACCATATCGAAGAACCAGTTTTATAAAGAGCTTTATTTGTTTGTCTTTATTTCTAGTTCAAAGTGTAATATGCATTTTGAGTTGTACCTTTTAGCTTTTATTAGAAGTAATTGTACTAGGTACTTTGAGTTGTTATATTCAAGTTAGAGTTAACTTGAAGTAGTCACAACAACCTCTGGTATGTTGCCACAAGGGCTAGAGTTTGATCCTTAGGTTTGTAAGAGATTTGTAAATTTTATTTTGGCTCAGAGTTTAGTAATTGTTTGGGAAAAATCCTGCTGGGTCGTATGTCGTGGTTTTTGCAACTGTTGTCTAAACATCTGAAACTGTCTGTGTTGTCTAAAATTCATGACGTTCCCTTAAAAACCAGGCTGCAACTGTTGCGGCCAAACGCACACGCAAGTATACGCGATCGTCAAGTAATAAAGTGACTAAAAGTCGGATGTCGATCCCACGAGGACTTGTGATTAGCTATTAACTAAATTAGACTATCCTAATTATCTAAACAAGAATTAAACCTAAAAGTAGTGATGCTAAAGTAATTAAACTAAAAAGAAAAACAAACAGTGAACTCTAAACAAAAGGATAGCAGATTTTTATGTTACCAGTGCGATGAAAATGATCTAGGGTTATGGGCTATCTAACAATCATATTGTATTCTTCATTGACTAATTTATGTATCTGGTTTATTGGTTAACAGAGTTAATATTGCTCATAAGAATCTTTCGAGTTCTTACTCGCCTATTCAAGCTAACCTAACGCCTATACGTCTATGGAATTAGAACTAACAAGAACACATTTATAATTCCTGTAAATCAACCAAACAAGTCAATTGGGTATATGTCTATCCTAACCGCGAATCTGTTCCCCGATGCCCAAGTTCAAGAACTTGCTCTACTCAATATTATATGCAATCTAGAATTCCCACTTTTTAGTTCAACTCTGGATTCGTAGATAATATTCAATTGGTGATCAAACATTCAAACAATTAAGCACAAGATTGAATAAATAAACCAATACGATAAATCAAGAAATCAAAATCAATATCCGAATAACAATAGTCATGAAAGAACTACAACCCTAGAGCGTGAAGTTTAGCTCCACATAGACATGGTAGCAAAACAATAAATCCTACAAAGAAACATAAGAATTACTAAGTTTGATGGAAGAAAAGATGAAATATGGCCTTCACGGAGGCTCTGTGCTTGTGTTTTCCTCTCAAAAACGTCCTCTCGAGTTTTTCGTACTTTTGTTCTCCTCTAAAAGTTACGTTCCCCCCTTCAAAATCGGTTTAGGTTGGCTTTTATATGAGTTGGGGGCGTCTAGGGGTCGAAATAACCGAGTCCTAGTCGAAATAGGACATATTCACGCGCTGAGCGTCCAGGGCAGCATGGGGCGCCGGCCCTGGCGCTAAAAAATTTTAATTGCTGGAAACTGCACCACAGCCAGCACCTTTTTTCCTTTTTGTCCCGATTTCGCTCCATTTCGTGCCATTTAGCCCAAATTGCATCCGAATGACTCCTACACATAGAAATACCAAAATTTAGCGCAAATCATCATATTAAACATCTGAAATCGTCGAGACATGAGCAAAATGTGAGGTGATTTATATTAAAATATGCATACGTTAAGCCGATTATCAGCAACCTTGTACATGCAAACCTCAATTCCACACGTCACACTGCACTTATCATGCCATCATATGAAAATACGAGAATCCCATTATCAACTCTAAATCACAAGCAGGACACTTACTCTATCAGCAAGAAACCTTCCACTCAACCCCTATCCAAGAGAAAATCACAAGGCACAACACACTACTCATGCCTGTAGAAAATATCCATCTCAAGTCGTGGTCGACAACATCGTGAACTCTTCGAAACCCATGCGTACATAACCAAGCCATTAGAACAGAATCCCTTTGATCCAACCAAACCACACATGTCGCCAAGCGTAGAAGTATTGCAGTAAAACACATAAAATCTCACCACCTCCGAAGAACTAGTAGAACCGATCATGTCTATTACCGTGCTGATACAATCTACTACCATTCCTTTGAGTTCCATCCAAATTACCCTCAAGTTGACACTTCCTTTTGTCAGTACACCATGATCCTTAACCAAATCTCACCCAAGAGATCCTAGCATGAAACCACGTCGCCCTAAAGCCCATAAACTGTTGTATTTCCTCTTAAGCACCCAAAAGTACCGCAACCAAAATACCCACTCTGAAGAGACCTTCTGTGAATCTGAAGTTGTTTCTTTAACCTCGTTGATACAAAAATGTAAAATCCACAATCATACAGAAATACCGTGAGTATTGACACCATCCAATTGCAAATATCAGATCTTAGCCTTTACAAACCCAAAAATTCCTCAAATGCCACATAGGAACCTTGAACCCATTAGAACCTCACTAAATTCATCCACTTTGCTCTAATCTCAATTGCACCGCTCAAACTGGCCGAACAACCTATGCTCTTTTAGCGCACCAACACCTAAAGAAATAACCAACATCTCTAAGAAACCGAGCGAGTCCCGTTTCTTAGCACATTACATCCACCACAATTAGTAACCCAAGTAATTCCAAGATTTCCAATATGCCCATAAAGTATAACGCGTCATGCATCAAGAAATTTCATTAGTTGATTCACCCTCAAAGCCAACCTCTTCAAGCCATATATGCCTCGGACCAAAACTAACATAACACATGACGATGAAATCTGATCGTCTATAGAAGACTCCCCCACTTGGCTGAAATCCATAGAACACAACATCTGATAACCCACAATACCCTTAATTACTACCATAATCCCGCACTGTAATTCAACTAAATCTTTCATATGCTCATGTAGCACAAATCATAAAATACCTCAAATCATCTGCTAAGGTCACATTCATCCTTGTGTCAGTCAAGCCACTTTTTCAAGCGATCCTAACTCAAATTGCAACACATATGATCTATTGGTAGAAAGAAGACTCTCCACAGAAACATCTTAAGGATCACACAACCGCAGAATATCCCACAGGAGATAACCCACATGCTTAGCCTCAAACTGGAATTTCTCTATTCCCTTCCATGGCCACAACTATTATGCAATCACTAAATCTTCTCGAGTCTATAATCGTCAACAAGACATAAGAATCTACTTCATCCCTAAATGAACAACATGAAAGATCCCTCAACACGCTCATAACTCGAGACTATACAACACATAAACATAGAAACCACGCATCCATAATCCTCTTGCATACCAAGAAAATTTCTTCTCATCACATCCATACCATCTTAGCATATCCTGTAGTCACATCATACTCGTCATATATCCATCCAACCACTCACCGAGCGAAAAACCCCACTCCTAGGGAAACTACAGGACGTAGAAGTCCAAAAGAACATACTCGCATAACTTAAACCACTGATATCAAGTTGCGGTCAAAACTCGGACTCTAATCCTTCAGAATTTCCTATCACCAAAACACAGAAAATACATCTCGCTCCTCATCCACGGATTCTTAAATTGTCGATGCATAGCTGACACCTAGCGCTCAACATAACACACGAGTGAGTGGAATGAATTCAATGAGATATGCTTCAAGCCAAATCAATGTTGCACGATACAGAAATAAAGATGAGAGGTTTATCCTAGATGCCTTGTAGCCTCTCGAAGATAGGTATGGACGTCATCATACCCATCCACAAGACTCTACTAGACACGTGCTCATGACTCGTAAAATGAACCTAGAGCTCTTATACAAACTTTTCATGATCCAAAATCCATCTAATTATGATGACACTTAATCCAACCCGCTAGGTAAGCCAATTAACATTCAACACAACCCAAAGGAGAATAAGAAGAACCAAAGAGTAAAATAACTGGACTTCCATACAAAATCCCAAGGATTTGTAGAACAAGTCATGAGCTTCTAAGATTTAGAATTTGTAAAGCTTGTACGAAATAAATACATCATATGTTCAAAATATACATAAACAGAAATGCGAATCTAAAGCTACCAAGGACAAGTGGCAGCTATAACCGGAACAAAGGTACATATTCAGTGCCAGCTTCCATCATACCTAGAAACATCAACACCAAGATCTGCACGCAAACTGCAGAAGTGTAGTATGAGTACAACCGACCCCATGTACTCACTAACCTCGGCGAGGTGATAAAATCAAGAATTATATATGATACTCGCCAGTCACCTGTACAAGTTCATAAACTTTCAACAAGTTTAAAACAAATATATGATCAAAGCAGGAAAACATAGTTAAAACCACCTTGTGCTCATAATCTTTTTAAAATTGTTTTGCTCAATCAACTATCCAGCATATGAGGAAGGTATGCTAGTAAATCAGGTAAACATGCAAGGAAATTTGCAAATTATGATGAAATGCAATAATAAAATATCAAATCGTTTCGGCGCGCAACCCGATCCAAATAAAAAATACATCACGACTCTAAGTCCCACATCAGAATCTCAATAACCGAACCAAAACCAGTAACTAACTCTCCCAGATCTCACATCAACTAGAAACCCGTTGGTTTCTCATAATCCGTGTGTACACCATCTAGAGAGAAACATGGGAGGGTGACCTTAGGGGAATGGATCCACATTCATATACAGCACGACCAATTCAATGTTCCATCAGCCCGGCGAGTCACAGGCATAACAACACATCCGCTCGGCATGGTCAATTGCATAACAACGCAATCTGTCCGACGTAGTCACCAGGGGCAAACCAACCTAGAGTCAAGAGGGTTCATTGAACCCGCTTCGTAAAAAAAAAATTGGTATTTTATATAGGTTAAATTCTGTAATATATAAATATAAGCCTTTGTTGAACCCACTTGATCAAAGATGATATTGTGGAAAGATGGTCTAGTCGGTTCAAACTTAAGTCTAGGTCGTGAGTTCTAAACATGGCTGCAACACTTGGCCATTATTTTTGGGTAGTTTTTTTTGTTTGTCATCGTGTATCATGCAGAAGCGGATGTGCATATCAGTCAATGCTAAGGCTTAAGGGAGTTGTTAGTCGATTCTTCCTTTTCCTCTGCGTGCTTTAGTTTTTATCTCTATATTGTATTTTTTTGTTGTTTTATATTTGATCTCTTTACTAAAATATTCCGTGGTTTATTTTACTTTATAGAATCAAACTTTTCTACAAAATGAAATCTTACATTAGTTTTGCTAAACTATGCAAATGCAATCTTTAAAATTATTTATAATTTCTTATTTCAACTTAAATTATTTATTTTATGTTACATTAAAATTATTAATTTACTTTATAAGCTCTCTACTCTTTTAATTTGTGTTAATTTAGTTTATGTCATAACTCTTTATTTTTTTGCTTCTTTTATTTGTAAATTAGCGACTTTTTTCTTTAAAGAGTTTAGATTTTCCTGACTTCTAGAGTCTAAAAGGTTTCTAAACTAGGTAAATAGATTTTCAGTTAAAGTGTTATAAAGGAAAAATTCTCTGAAATAAAATAAATAAATTGTTAATATTTTTAATTAAGTAAGTGGTCTTTGATAAAAAATTTAAATTTCTAGTTCAACTTTTTTTTTTGTTTTAGAAAAAAAGGGGATGTCGACTGCAACTTTTTTAAGTTGTTCATTTTGTGATATCATTATGAGTTTAATATAAAAAAACGTATCGGGCAAATCTTACTTGTCGCTATCGCCTTTATTGTTGTTTAATATTATTTTCTATTGAACTCGCTTGCTTGTTCTAGGTCCGCCACTGGTGGTCACATGCATAACATCACAATCTGCTTGGCGTGGTCAAAGTCATAACAACACAATCTGCCCGACGTGGTCACATGTATAACAATACAATCCGCCTGGCATGATCACATGCGTAACAACAGGATCCGCTAGGCGTGGTCACATGCATAAAAACACAATCTGCCGACCGTGGTCATACACATCCAATCCAATTCATATCACATAAAAACGAATATACAAGAACACATGTACATGATGAATGAATGTAAGGTTTCATGCTCTTGAACTGGTATAATGACATTCTAGAGTCTAGGAATGTATAAATTGTTCTATCATAGCTCAATCGGCAATTTCATTACAATAATAGCACTTATCAAGTTCATTCGGGGAATTAACCTCTATGTGTCCTCAAACATGGATCAAATAGTTCACAACGAGGTTAAAAATGTGAAAAACATCATAGCTTAAATCTTAACAGTCAATCAAGGCATACCATAGCATAAGCACTACCCCGAGCATGAATAAATACCCTGGTGCTCGCACATGGGCTCAAACCCCAGACATGTGTGCACCCATAGCACGTAGCTATCACAAATTACTCAGGCAGCTAGTGCCTCAACCAAGTTTATGTAAGATACTTACTTCAAGCAAGCCAAATCAAATACTGAGCAAGCTAAACAGTACTCTAGAAACGCCATCCCGTGAATCAACCTCCGAACAACTAGAAACTAGCCAAAAGAAAATAGATATCATCAAATAATGCCAAAGGAAACAAACCCAAACAATAAAGGTCGAATCTGTAATCAAATACTTAAAATCAACTAATAAGTCAACCTCGGCTCCGCCCCTCGGAACCCGACAAAACATACAAATTTCGACGATTAATGGATCGCATACGCGAAAGTGCTAAGCAAAAGCTTTATATTTCGACGATTGAGTTATTTTATCATATTTTTTGGAGCTCATATTTGGGAGATTTTTTAGGCGATTTTCATGACTTGGAATAGGGTAAAATATTTTTTTCTTGAATTTGATTATTTTACATGATTCTATCTTTGATTTCGGCCATTGATTGATGAATCTAAAGATAAATGGGGGGGTGAGGGGGTGGGTGGGTTGTCTAAACTTTTCCAAGAGGATAATTGAGTTTTGAACATTGATTCGAAGTCAAAATTGGATGAAATTACTATAGTTGGACTCGTATTTGAATGGCTTGTCGGAATTTGTGAGTTTTGTCAGGTGCTGAGGCACGGGCCCAGATTGAATTTTTTGTTGACTTTGAGTATTTAATTAAAGATTTGACTTTTTATGTTTGGGTTTGTTTCCCAAGACATTATTTGATATTTTTGAGTTTCTTTTGGCTAGATTCCATCAGTTCGAAGGTCGATTCGTGCAGGATGGCATTTATAGAGTACTGTTTAGGTTGTTCGAGGTAAGTAATATATCTAAAGTTGGATCTGAGGGTAATTATCCCTAAGAACCATGATATTTGAGATGTGTTGGGGGTGACTCATGTGCTAGGTGACATGCGCTTGTGCGTGCACCAGGGTATTCATGATCCAGGTAGACTTTAGACTATTATGGGACTTATTTTTGCTATCATGCCCCGTTATATCTATTTTTTCTCAACTGGTATGATTATTTGAGCTATAATTCATGTTAGAAATCATGTCTAGGCTATGTGCTTATTTGTTTGAGACATGATAGGGCTATTCTTACTGTTTTCAAGCTGTTTGCCTTAATTGTAGACATAGTCTCAGTCATGATGCTACACCCGTGAATAACATCTTTGCCTCAGTGTGTTCTTATTATTATTTATCACATGTTGTTGATGGATCATATGTGTAACACTATTGAACCGAATATTCTGAGATGTATTTAATTAAAACTTAAGCGATAGTCATATTCTTAGTCATAATTCTTCACCCGCATGTTATTTGCTTGTCATATCACATGTTGTTGTCGCCTTCTATATGTGATACTATTTGGGCTGAGTTATATGAGATATGAGCCACTGAGACTAGAGCAATTGAAGACTGATGTAGGGCCATAAATCAATGTTGTGCATTGTATTTGGATCGGATTGCACGTTGCAACATATTGATATTTGGATCAGGTTTCACACCGCAAAAAATTGATATTTGGTTGGGGTTTCACACCACAATGGATTGATATTTGGATCTGGTGACACACTGCAATTGATTAATATTTGGATCAGGTTGTATGCCACAATGGTTATATTGATTAATGATTAGCGCTTGTGCCAGGATTCGCGCCTGCGACATTTAATATTACAGTGAGCACATGCACAATGATTTATATGTGCTTTAATGAGGGGCATTTATGTCAGGAAACTGTACAATGCTGAGTAATTGTGTGTGTGATGGTGAGAGGCTTTTGTGCCAGGCACTAGGAGCGCGCTGAGTATGAGTGTATTTGATAGCTTCACTGTGATGTTATTGAATTGAAATTTATATTTGATATGTAGGCATAGAGACTTATATTTCCTCATTCTAGTTGGTAATGAAATGTCTTACCTGTTGTTCGAAGTTTGAAAAATCACCGTTTCCTTGTTAAAACTCATGTTTTAGTGATTTCTGAGAAAGACTTGGGCTTTGACTGTTATACTTGGAAAACATGCTTAATTTTTTAAATTTATGAACGACCTAAACATGATATCTCTTGAATTGTTTTATTCTATTGTCATCATTATATCATGCGTTGTTATTTATCATTGGCGTTGACCACTAACCTTCTTTCGGGCTCGTAACTATTCTAACCTGAGGTCAGATTTGTTACTTATTGAGTACGTGGGGCTGCTTTATTCATAATACACTTCTGCACCTTTTGTGCAACTTTTAGAGTTGATGCTGCTGTGAATGGCAGGAGATGGAATTGAAGATCTACCTTCTTTTTCGGACATAACTACCACTTATCCTTTGTAGTTTTAGATTCGTATTCTGTTTATGTATATTTTAAACAGATGTTTTATTTATTTTCATATCATCTTTGTAAATCAAAGTCTTAGTGGCTCATAATTGTATTATCAATCCTTAGGGTATTATCCGGAGGTTCAGCTATTTCACTTATTGATCATTTATAAATCTTTATTAGAATTGTGTGGTATGTTGTTTGGCTTAGCTAACGGGTTGGTTTAGGTACCATCACGAATAGGTTGATATTAGGTCGTGAAAAAGTTTGTATCAGAGCTCTAGGTTCATAGGTTCTAAGAGTCATGAGCAAGTGTCTAGTAGAGTCTTGTGGATCGGTATGATGACGTCCATACCTATCTTCGATAGACTACATGACATGTAGGAAAATTCCCATCTTTCTTCCCTTTTGTGAGGAATTGATTCAGCTTGAAGCATATTTCTTTGATTTCTTGACGACTTGTGATGTTACAGGGTGAGGTGCGAGATGTGTTCTCTGTGTTGTAGAGATAGGTCTATTGGGAGGACTTGAGGACAGTTTCAGACCGCAGCTTGGGCTCAGTGGTTTCAATTATGTGAGTATGTGCATTTGGAATCGTATGTCCGATAGTGCCCTTAGGAGTGGGGTTGATGGCTCAGTGAGTGGTTGGATGTCTATATGATGAGTATAATGTGACTGAAGACTATGCTTACATGCTTTGGATGTGATAAGAAGAATTTTTCTTGGGATGCTAAACTATAGATGTTTGATTTTTGACTTGAGCTGCTGTACAATCTTGAATTATGAGTGTGTTAGGGATCTTTCAGTTGCACGTTTTTGAAATAAAGTAGATTCTTATGTCTTGTTGATGAGTTTAGACTCGGGAAGACTAAGTGATGGTGTTGTGGTTATGACCGTGATAGGTCCTAGAGAAATGCCATTTTAAGGCTAGACATGTGGTTTATATTTTGTGGGATGTTCTGAGGTTGTGCGATCCCTATGAATTTTTTGTGAAGAGTTTCCTTTCTACCAGCATGATGTGTATGTGCTGCAATTTGAGTTCAAGTCACTTGAGGAAGTTCGCACGACTGTCATGAGAATGTATATGTGCTTAGTAGATGATTTGAGGTATTTTATTATTTGTGCCACATTAATTTATGTAGGATTTAGTTGAATTACAATATGAGATCATTGCAATTACGGAGTACGGGTATTGTGGGTTATTGGATATTTTGTTCTATGGCTTTGAGCCAAGTAGGAGAGTCTGCCATCGGCAATCAGATTGCATGGTCATGTTTTATATTAGTTTTGGTCTGAGGCGTATTAGTGGATTGGTTATGACTTGAAGAGGTTGATTTCGAGGATTATTTGAGTACATGAATTTATGGATGCATGATGTATTACACTTTATGTATATAAAGAAATCTTGGAATGATTCGGGTTTGTTATTCGCGGTGGATGTAGTGTGCAAAGAGAAGAAATTCACTCGGTTGCTTAAATGTGGGGTTACTTCTTTAGATGTTGGCGTGCTAATGGAGCACAAATCGTTCAGCTCATTTTTGCGGCACATTGAAGAATAGAGCGAAGTGGATGACTCTAAAAAAAGTTCTAATGAATTCAAGATTCACATGTGGTATTTAAAGATTTTCCCAAATTTGTGCAATGCTAAGATCTAAGATTTACATCTGGTTAGTGTCGTGACAAACGATATTTTTGTATCATTTTGGATTCTATATTTTAGTATCCGAGAGGTTAAGGAAACAAGTTCAAATTCATAGAAGTGATCTTCAGAGTGGGCATCTCGGTTGAGATATAATTAGGTGTCTAAGAGGGTATACAATGACTTATGGGCATATAATGACGTGGTTTCATGCTAGAATCTCTTGTGATGAGATTTGGTTAAGGATCGTAGTGTACTGGTTAGGAGAAGTGTTAACTCAGAGGCAAGTCGAGGAGAATTGGGAGAAATAGGTCAGCTTGGTAGTGGTTTAGGTCAACATAGTAATAAAGGTTATTCATCCCTTTAGTGTTATGAGAGCTTATATGTGTTTTGTAACAATACTTCTGGGTTTGGCGATCTGCGTGATTTGGTTAAGTTAGAGGGATTCAGTTTTGATGGCTTGCTTTTTTATGCTAATGGTTTTTGAAGAGTTCTCGACGAATTCTACCATGGTGTGGGATAGATGTTTTCGACAAGCATGAGGAGTATGTTTAGTGTTGTGATTTTCTCTCGGATGGGGGTCGAGTGAAAGGTTTCTCGCTAACGGAATATGTGTTCTGGTTGTGATTCAGGATTGATAATGGGCTTCTCGTATTTTCATATGATGGAATGATAGATGTGGTGCGCCATGTGGGGTTAGGGTTTGCATGTATAAGGGTGCGGTTCCATTCAAAGTGAAGTTCATGAGTTCTAGACAACATGGACGGATTTAGATGTTTAGAAGAATGCTGGAACTATCTGGTATCACCTGAGAAGAGTGCGCACTTTAGAAGGCGCACTGTGTTTAGACTTGTAGATGCTTGACTTGTATTACGACAATCACCTAGCTGACCGACTGTTGATATTTAGATTTTTCTATGTGACACTGAATAATTATGGAAGTATTTCTCATGAGATGATTGTGTCAGTCATTTAAATGGTGGAGTTGAGATGGGACATGGAGATTCTTGTATGCTAGGGATTTGAAGACTTTGAGGGTTCTTAGAGGCATATTGTTCCTTGGTTGATTATATGTGTTATAGATAGGTTATTGTGGAGTTTGCGGAGGTTATATACCTATATCGGGAGGATCATAATTGATTTAGAGGTCACTGGTAGGCCTAATGAGAATGTGTATTCTACATCGGGTCGGATTTTTTTACTCCATACAACTATTGTTGAGGTGTGTGTTACTCGGTTAGAGTTTATCTTATTCGTATTCTGATATGTTCCATGGTTTACTCTCCTATGCTACAATGTGTTGTGAGACTGTTGACTATTTACACACATGAGGCATTCTGTTTGGGCCTTGTGGCAGAGTTCGATCAAGATGGCTCTTGGGGTGTTGAATGGTTGATTGTGTCTTGGTTATGGTCTTCCTATTTCTGGTATGTTGTGCTATCCATTTCTCCATGGTTTCGGTCATTCACTTAGCATGTTTGTTGTTATATTCCTATGGTTGTTGATTGTGAGAATCATGGATCGAGGTATTCCACGTGGATCACTGTTTGGATTGGGTCATGAATTGCATCAGAGTTATGTTGGGAGATGATCCTTGGTGCTTATTTCGTGTATTTTGTTTGTACTCTGTGGGATGGGTTCATATCAGTGCGCTTTGTGGTGGTATCTATTGAGCTTGCGGGATGATTTTGTCATTTGATTTTGTTCCCATCATTGGGTATATTCGAGTATCTTGCTTGTCTGGTGCACAAATTGTCAGTAGGTGGAACGAGGTGGTGCTGGAGTGGCGTGTTGGTCGAGCAGTTTGTACCATATGAGGTGAGGTTATTTGACCTAGAATAAGTGCTATCGGTTTTGATTAAGGTATGTTTGGAAGAATAATGTTATTAGTCAACTTAGAATTTGGATATGGTTCTTGCGGTTGAGAGAGCTTCATAACTTATTTATATAAGGAGTGGTTATGGGTTTCGATGTGTTTCTTCCATGATTGGCAGTGTACGAAGGTTCTGAACAAGGTTTTATTTGTTATGAGGTTTGTACCGGTACCGGGTTTGTTACTAAGTAGCTATTGTGGTCGGAAGTTATTGCTATAAGTATCTAAATTATGATGTATATCATGTGATTATATCTTGGGTTATGGCTATGGCTTGATACAAGTTGTTCAGACTTATACAGTGTATATATGCGGGATTAGGGTCTTATAATGAGTTCTAGAATTTGGAGATTCAGTTCTAAGGTTTATGGACTAAGGTGGAAGTAATGATATTCAGTTAGGTTGTGTTGTCGGGCTTATATGGATTGGGGTAATGTGGGATCACCCATGGTTATGTGCATGGTGAGTTTATACAGTGATTTGTTAGCTTTGGAATGACTCTTGGCACATTTGAGGAAGAATGTATGTTCGTGCGGGGGAGAATGTAACAACCTGATCGGTCGTTTTGAGAATATTAATTCATTTTGATTGTTTGCGGTCATGCATAGCTTCATATGGTGTATTATGACTTGCGTGCATCGTCAATTGTGGTTTTTGAGTGGTTCATGATTGATTTTGAAGGATGATTCTCAACTAGAAAACTTTAAGTAGAGTTGACCAAGTTTGATTTTAAGTAGAGCTGGAGTTTGGGATGTCCGCAGATGCAGAATTTTGGGCGTATCTGCGGGATTGCACAAGCGATGGTTTGGGTGCAGAAGCGAGAAGGCAGGTTGGGGGCTAAGCGCCGGAGAGAGATATGCATCACACCTGCGATGGAGCAGAAGTCGAAGGATGTCCGCAGGTGCGTGAAGTCAGATTTTTAGTGGTCTCCGCAGAAGCGAGATTTTCATCGCAGAAGCGATGTCGCAGAGGCGGCTGATAGATCATATATGAAAGTGCTGGGCAGAAGCTTTATATTTCGAGGGTTGAATTATTTTATAACATTTGGAGATTTGGAGTTTGGATTTGGGAGATTCTTGAGGCGATTTTAATGACTTGGATTGGGCAAGTAGTTTTGACTCGGATTTGACTATTTTACATGATTCTATCGTTGAAAAATAGGCCTTTGATTGATGAATCTAATAGAAATATTGGAGGTTTTTTTCTAAACTTTTCCAAAATGAATAATTGAGTTTTGAACAACGATTCAGAGTCGGAATTGGATAAAATGATATGGTTGGACTCGTATTCAAATGAGTTGTCGGAATTTTTGAGTTTTGTTGGGTTCCGAGGTTCGGGCCTGGTTGACTTTTAGTTGACTATGAGTATTTGATTTAAGATTCGACCTTTTCAGTTTGGTTTTGTTTCCTATGATATTATTTGATATTTATAGTTGCTTTTGGCTAGATTCGAGCCTTTCGAAGGTTAATTTGCACGGATGGCGTTTCTAGAGTACTGTTTTGGCTTGTTCTAGGTAAGTAACATATCTAAACTTGAGTTTGAGGGTAATTATCCTTGAGAACTTTGATATTTGAGATATGTTCGGGGTGACGCACATTCTAGGTGAAGGGCGTGTGTGCGCGCACCGGGGTATTCATGATTCAGGTAGACTTTAGACTATTATTGGATTTGTTTTTGCTATCATGCCTCGTTGTATCCATGTTTTCTCTACTAGTAAGATTATTTGAGCTATGATTCATGATATAAATTATGTCTAGGCTATGCCCTTATTTGTTTGAGACATGATAAGGGCATTCTTGCTATTTTTGAGCTGTTTGCCTTAGATGTAGACATACTCTCAATCATGAGGCTACACCCGTGTATGACATCTCAGTCTCAGTGCATTCTTATTATGATTTCTCAAATTTGTTGATGCCTCATATGTGTAACACTGTTGGACTGAGTATTGTGAGGTGTGGTTAATTGAGACTTGAGCAGTAGTCATATTCTTAGTCATAATTCTTCACCCGCATGTTATATCTCCGTCTCTATAGATTATTTTTTTGATATATCACATGATCTTTTCGCTTTCTATATGTGATACTATTTAAGCGAAGTTCTATGAGATGCGAGACATGGAAACTTGCACGATTGATGGCTGATGTGGGCCACAGAGTTGTGTTGTGTATTGTATTTGGATTGGGTTGCATGCTACACGGATTGATATTTGGTTCTGGTTGTATACTGCAATAGATTTATATTTGAATCGGGTTGCACGCTGTAACAGATTGAAATTTGGATCAAGTGACTTGACGTAACAAATTGATATTTGAATCGGGTTGCACGCCGCAATGGTTATATTGATTATTGATTAGCGCTTGGGCCAGGATCCTCCCCTCTGGAGTCTGATATTACAGTGAGCATATGCACTGTAATTTATATGTGCTTTGGTAAGGGGAATTTATGCTAGGCACCCATACAGTGCCGATTGATTGTGTGGGTGATAGTGAGGGGCATTTTCGCCAGGCACCGTGAGCATGCTGAGTGTGAGTGTACTTGATAGCTTCACAATGATGTTATTGACTTGATATATATATTTGACATGTAGGCATATAGACGTATCTTTCCTCATGCTAGTTGGTAATGAAATGTCTTACCTGTTGTTGAAAGTTTGGAAAATCACATTTTCCTTGTTAAAACTCATGTTTTAGTGATTTTAGAGAAAGATTTGGGCTTTGGCTATTATACTTGGAAAGCAAGCTTAATTTTCCGTATTTGTGAACGAACTAAACGTGATATCTCTTGAATTTTTTTATTCTGTTGTTATCATTATCATGTGTTGCTATTGATCACTGGTGTTGAACACTAACTTTCTTCCGAGCTCGTCACTAATTTCAACTTAAGGTTAGGTTTGTTACTTATTGAGTACATGAGGTCGGTTGTACTCATACTTCACTTATGCACCTTGCGTGCAGATTTGGAGCTGATGCTGCTATGTATGGCGGAGCTGGCATTGAATATGTACTTGCTTTTTCAGACATAGCTATCACTTTTCCTTGTAGTTTTAGATTCGTATTCTATTTATGTGTATTTCAAACAGAAGTTGCATTTGTTTTCATACCAGCTTTGGAAATATAAATATTAGTGGCTCATGACTTGTACTACAAATCCTTGGGGTATTATATGGAAGTTCCGCTGCTTCACTTATTGATTTTTTATAAATATATGTTAGAATTTTGTTATCTATTGTTTAGCTTACCTAACGGGCTGGGTTAGGTGTCGTCACAACTAGGTGAATTTTTGTTCTTGACACCTCTTCAAGCAAATCATGAAATTGCTCCTTCAATTCTTTCAACTCAACTAGATCCATACTGCATGGAGGAATAGAAATGGGCTGACTGTCCGCGACCAAGTCAATGGAAAAGTCGATATCCCTGTCGGGTGGCATAACTGACAAATCCATAAGAAATTCCTCTGGGAACTCACGCACAACCGGAGTTGAATCCATGGAAGGAACCTCCGCACTAGAATCACTGATATAAACCAAATACGCCAAACATCCCTTCTCGGCCATACGCTGAGCCTTCACATATGAAATGACCCTGCTAGTGGAGTGACCAAGAGTCCCTCTCCACTCCATCCTAGGCAACTCCGACAGAGCTAACATAACAGTCTTGGCGTGACAATTCAAGATAGCATGAGACATGACAACTTATCCATATTGAGAATAACCTCAAAATCCACCTTATCCAACAACAGAAGATCAACCACGGTATTGTAGGCAATCCAACAATTTCACAATAACAATAAACTCGAATAACATAACTTAATAACCTCTACAATGGTAATATCATAATATATCTGATAAAAACCAACAACAACATAATTACAACCATCCTAAAGATCTGGTTTCAACGAGCACACGAGCATTACAACCTCTCAAAATACATGGCCAAATCCTCAATACAAACTATCTAAACAATAGAACAGTGATAATGGAAATAAATGAAAGAGAAATTCAAGGTCATGCCAATGACATAACAACTACCTCGTAGTCTCCAAAAGCTAGTACCAGTGCGAGCTCAAGCAACCACCATGCCTGAAATTATATGGATCCGCACATAAATTTCAGAGTGTAGTATGAGTACAACCGATCCTATGTACTAAATAAGTAACAAACTTAACCTCAAAATGAATGCAGTTATGAGCTCCAACTAAGTCAATGTCCAACACCAATAACCAATAACAACTTATAATATAATGAATACAGTAAAAGTAAATATCTCAAAGATATCATGTTCACCTCGTTCACAATTACGGAAAATTAGACATGCTTTCCATGTATAGTATTCAAAGCCCAATCTTTCTCTGAAAACACCAAAAAAACATGATTTTAACAAGGAAACTGTGATTTCAACAACATATAAGATATTTCATTACCAGCTAGCATGAGGAAAATGCATCTTTATGCCTACATGTCAAATATACATGTCAAGTAAAATACATCCCAATGAAGTCATCAAGTACACTCAATCTCAGCACACTCAAGGCGCCTAGTACAAATTCCCCTCACCATCACACACAAAACCATTCAACACTATGTTTACCTCCAAAAATGGGTAACAATTAAATTTGTACGCGATTTAAAAGATATGTGATTCAATCCAACACGAATGATCTAAGAACAATAAGAAACTAAATTAAAGATTAAATGAAAGATCAAATAAATTGTAATGTGATGATCAAGACTAATCTTAGGATGAACAATGAAATTCAACCTTGATCAGACCCTCGGTTAGGCTCGGACGCAAATGAGAAAAGAGAATAACTGAGGATACTTTGAATAATAACTGGAAAAAAAATGAAAT
This sequence comes from Nicotiana knightiana, assembly GCA_005239525.1. Classification (NCBI taxonomy): domain Eukaryota; kingdom Viridiplantae; phylum Streptophyta; class Magnoliopsida; order Solanales; family Solanaceae; genus Nicotiana; species Nicotiana knightiana. The sequence continues at coordinate 115,929 of ML372409.1, forward strand.
TTTATTATTTTAATTTTCGTGTTAACAATGTGTTCAAATAAAAGAAACTTTATCCTTTATAATGTAGGGTAATTTCTGTCGTATTAGAAGTCTAAATAAGGTAAAAATCTTATTTTTCTGGTAAATGTCAATCCGCAATTCATATCGGATGGGATTCGTGCAGTAATATCCGATTGAGGGAAAATATTACGGCTCCTACTCGTCATGCATAACCGTTCTCTGTGTTTCTCGTGGTCCAAAAACTTTACTTGGTATGGGTCAGTTACTTCACCGTGCTCGATCCCAAATACATAATTTGCTCCTCCCAGGTTCCGATATGACGGGTCCTTCGGCCTCACTTATAATTGTGTCGAGTCGGGTTCCGTTTTGTTTCCTCATCATGGAATAGGGGAAAACTCTGCCCCCGATTTTACCAGTACACATATAGTCCCCTCTCTTCTCAGAGAGCAGATTTATCAAAGTGACGGGAAGCGATGAATTAACCTTGGTTCCTTCTTGCGTACGCTACAATCAAGTTGATGGGTCAGTGAAAATTCTCATCAGTTGTGTCGTTCTGACTTTTCACATGTGTCAGCTACTGTTTGACCGTCCTCGAATGCAAAACGTCACACATTGATTACCCCTTCTATATAAAAGCTTCGGTCCCTTTTTTCACTTTTTTACTTTCCGATTCCAGAGCTCCTTAATTTTCCCTTGAACTTTTCACTCATTATTTTTATTTTATTTTATTTTTATTTTTTAAAATATTTTTTTTCATCTCCCCATCTTCAAATCTTCTTATTCCATCTTTAAATCTTCAAATTTGACCTTCATACCTTCATTCTTATCTTCAAATCTTCATCCTCACCTTCAAATCTTCATCTTCACCTTTAAATCTTCATATTTCCTAAAATTCGATGGCAAAGACTTCGAATCTGTGTCTCAACAGGCCATCCCTTGAACTTCTAACCTGGCCACGGATGCTGAGGTGGTCATACCTTAGGTTGCCAGGGAACCTCCTCTGAAGAGCTTCATCCGTAGAGGCTGCTCCATTGAGAACAACTTCAAGATCGAAAGGGCCTCTAGTCAACATGACTAAGGTGAGGGGGTATGGAGGTACATATAATCCATTATCGAGGATATACTCCCTATAGTTCGGGAGGATTGTTATTGGGAGGTCAAAGAAGTGGTCATCTTTGGTCCCAATGAGGACATTAACACATATGTGGAGGGGTACCTAAGTCTTTACACTTACCCCTTCATACTTGCCTTGGTTGATCCCATAATCCTTAGCTTTTGCAAAAGGTATGAGGCCTGCCTTAGGAAGATTCAACCGTCCTTTTGGAGGGTCATAATCCTCCTCCGACATTATGGCGAAAACACTGAAGCACCACGATTCACCATTGACCACCTTCTTTGTCTCTATAGTCCCCGAGTTTTTCGAGGGAGGCTAATCAAGCTTGTTCATTGGGTAAGTAATGCTCCATTTTCAAGAATTGATGAAGATCGGGATCGAAGATGGTAGGAGAAATTCTTTCGGGTAAAAACCGAAGATCTCATTCACTCCGAATTCTTTTTTCTCCCTGAAAAATGGAACTCAGCCCGGTAACGTAAGTTTCTTTCCCTTGTAAGTATTTGGAATTTCTTTTGTTTTTTTTTCTTGTTGCCTACTTGTACCATTGTGCAGCGGTTGCCCGAATTCCCAACACAGTCCCTTGCTTCTAAGAGTGGGTCGAAGGGATCTTCAAACAACTTTCATACTTTGAGCGTGAATGGAGCAAACTTCCAATGGGAAAGTAGGAGGCCCGTTCCCATAGTGAGTGCTACTCTCGAACAAGTCTACATTCATATTCAACAGTTATTTACACTAAGTTCTTATTCTTTCATAGTTTTTTCCAATACCACTGAACTTTAGCCATTTTATGAGGACGAGGATCTGTCTCACTTGCTAAACCCTCTGTTTCGGGATAGCCCGTAGCTACTGCACAAGAGGAGAAAAAGAGAAAATCTTATGGCTCCCCGGACGCCGAAGCTATGAAGATGAGAGTAACTGTCCGGGTTCGAAAAAGCAACAAGAAGAGTACCCAAGCCAGGGTACCAGCCCTTGACTCCCTCTACCGACTTAGGGATTACCCTGAAGACGATGAACTAGAATTCGTCGTCCATGGGTCGACCATTGACGAAGAAGAACATGCGGCAAATAGAAAAGGTGGCCGACTCCTTTTTAGCCTGGGAGCCCGAGGGAAAATCCGAGGCTACGGTCTCTGGAGAAGCCATCCCTGCTCTGAGGGAAGTTGCGATGTCATCGACATTCCGTAGTCGCCGTCCCATACAGATTATTGGTTCGATGAGCCTCAGGCCATCAAGGAAAAGCCAAATGAGATGGCACTGGCCGCATGCGAGGACCTCAACATGTTCTTTGACGGAGTGGACATGGGCGCGTTGGAGGATTATTTCGGTTTTGGTCATCTCGAGATCCCGAAAAAGGACATATAATCAAGGGCAGGCGAGCCGAGCTTGAGCCCGAAGCTGGTGAGGCAGTTCCCTACTCCGAGCATGGATCCCTACCATAAAAGAACAATCGTGTTTACTATCGGACAGACACCCGGGTGCTGTCTGCTCCGGTGGGCGTGACCAGCTATCTTCGCTACTTAGTGATCGAAAAGTACCAGGCGAAGATGAATGAAGTGAGCACATCGAGCCTCTTCAAAGAGGCACAACAAGCACTTGTCAGACCTAAAACCCACTATAGGTCGTGATGGCAATGTCGCCGTTAGGCAAGCTAACAGTGAACTACCAACTTAATTATCTATTTTATTATTTGTGAAATCATGAAATGTCACGACCCAAAATTTTGACCCTCGGGATCATGATGGCGCCTAACATTTCATTTGCTAGGCAACCCAATGTTAGAAACAGTTTTTAGCCATTTTTAACAATTTAAATTAAATGATAACCAAGAAACTGAATAAATTGAAATAGAGTGAGTAAACTAAAATAACAGGGATATCCAGATACAATCTCTGAACTGGTATCACAAGTACACGAGTGACTAGAGTAATACAAATAATAGTTTGAAGTATAAGCATAACTGTTTGAAACGAAATAAACAACTAGAATAATATAGGGGGGACTTCAGGGCTACAAGCGCTGTGCAAATGTATCTCAAGTCTCCGTAAAGTACCGAATTCTAGCAATCTACAGACCGCCGCTAGGACTGACTCCAAAATCTGCACAAGAAGTGCAGAGTGTAGCATGAGTTCAACCGACCCTATGTACTCTATAAGTGCCGAGCCTAACCTCGATGAAGTACTGATGAGGCTAAGGCCGGTCACTTATATTAACCTGTACGCAGTATAATAATAATAATAGAAAAGGAAAACATGAAAGGTAAGGCAGTTAACTTATGAAAAAGAACTCAACTCTTGTAACTAGTGAATCCGGAATAACCGATCTCATAATTTCATGAAACAACACTGAAAATCAACAAAATAACACCATATCAATATCAGAAACACATGTAAAAACCCGATCCAACCATATAATGTTAATCAATATCATAATCCTCCCTTATTTCACCATATCAAAATCACATATAAAATCTGTTGCAGCGTGCAACCGATCCCACTATATCGATATCAAATCCTCCCTTATTCCACTATATTACAACTGTTGCAGTGTACAACCCGATCCATAAACAAATTCAATAATTCTAATCAATCCAACAACTCAATTGAAAAGAATCTCTACAATTAAAGAATATGAAAGAAAAGTAGTAAAGGAACCCTGTACCAAATCAAGGAATACTACAATTAACACAAAAGCAACAAGACAAGCCAAATATATGACAATTAAAGTGTACAAGTAAAATAGTGAAGGAAATTAGAAATTAATCATGGAGTCGTGGAAGAAACAAACATTTCAATACAAGAATGATTAATGATAAGTAACAAGTTACAACATATGAAGCAATTAAAGCATGTAACAGTTAAGAAATGGAATAAGATAACTCTTAATATACGAGAAAACACAGAAACCATTATTTTGATGGCGTATATACACTAGTCACCTTGCATATACGCCGTTGTACACGTAATTCACGTAACATATAATTCAAGGGGTTTATTTCACTCAAATCAAGGTTAGACCCAACAGTTACCTCGCTCCGCAAACAAATCGAAGCTCAACCAGAGCCTTTCCTCTAAAATTTGCCTCCAAACCAATCGAATCTAACCAAAATCGACTTAATATCAACAAATAATGCTAGGAAATTCAATTACAATACATAAAGTTAATATCTTACACTTTTCCTAAAAAGTCAACAAAAGTCAACCACAGGCTCGCTTGGTCAAAACCCAAGATTCGGACCAAAATCCAATTATACATTCACTCCCGAGTCCTAATATATGATTAGTTTCGAAATCCGATCTCAATTTTAGGTCTAAATGTCAATTTCACAAAACCCCCCAATTCTACCTAAATCCCTAAATTTCTACCATGAAAGAGCTAGATTAAGGTTAGAAATCAATAGGTGTTGATGGAAATGGAAGAAAACGAGTTATAATATACTAACCTAAGAAGTGGGGATGATATTCTTCTTCAAAATTTTCTCTAGGCCGTGCTCTAATGTGAAGATGGTGAAAAATGGGTTAAATCCCGATTATTGGAAGTTTTAATGACTTGCCGTCAGGTGTCCTTCGCGTTCGCGAAGAGCATTATCCAGAAGGCTTAGCTCCCCTGCCTTCACGAGCCAATACCCGCGTTCACAAGGATTCACCTTCCCAGCTCCCCTAGCACCCACAAAGCTTCGCGTTCATGGAGGAACAATCGAGTTCACGAAGGGCAAGCCCCCTTTCACTTTGCATTCGCGACCAGTACCTCGCACTCGCGAAGAGTAACTCCGCCCAGTTCCAATTTCCCTTTCATGATCGCGAAGCACAAAAAGAAAGACACCAGATATCAGCAAAAATAGCAGATGCCTAAGTCAAAAAATCACTCTGTAGCCTTTCCAAACTCACCCGAGCCCCTCGGGCTTCTAACCAAACATGCATACAAGTGTAATAGCATCATACGAAATCGCTCGCAAGATCAAAACACCAAAATAACACTTAGAACTACAAATCGGACATCAAAATGAATTATATTTTCAAAGGAACTCAAGAACATGCAAATTTACAACTAAACGTCCGAATCACATCAAGTCAATGCCGTTTTGCACCAAATTTTGCAGACAAGTCATTAATAGTTAAATGAACCTATACCAAGTTCCGGAACTGAAATTCATACTTGATAGCAACAAAGTCAACCTACGGTCAAACTTAGGGATTTTTTTAGCCTTCAAATTGCTAGTTTTTAACAAATTACATTAAATCAAGTTTGGGACTTTCAAATTCGATTCCGGGCAATGCTCAAGTCCCAAATCACGATATGGACCCACCAGGATCGTCAAAAATAAATCCAGGTCCTTTTATATAAAAGTTGACCATAGTTAACTCAATGAGTTTTAAGGAAAAATACATATTTTCGTCAATATTTCACATAAAACTTTCCAAAAAAAAGACACGAACTGCACATGCAAATCGAGGAAGGAAAAACAAAGCTATTCAAGGTTTTGGAATACAGAAATGAAGGCTAAACCTGAAAATGACCTATCAGGTCATTGCATTCTCCACCTCTAAAACAAACGTTCATCCTCGAAATGACATAGAAAGGTACCTGGACTGGTGAAAAGGTGTGGATATCTACTCCACATGTCCGAGTCTGACTCCCACGTGGCTGCCTTGATCGGCTTGCCTCTCCACTACACTCCAACTGAAGGATAACTCTTAAACCTCAACTTCTGGACTTTCCGGGCTAGAATGGCCATCAACTCTTCCTCTTAAGTCAAATCCTTGTCCAATTGGACTGAGCTGAAATCTAAAACATGGGACGGATCACGGTAAGACTTCTAGAGCATGGACGGATGAAACACCGTATAGACTGCTGAGAAACTAGGTGGTAATGCCAGTCTGTAGGCCACCTCGCCCACTCTTCAAGAATCTGAAAGGGTCAAATATACCTAGAGCTCAACTTGCCCTTCTTTCCGAACCTCATCACACTCTTCATGGGTGAAACCCAGAGCAATACCCTCTCTCAAACCATGCATGCAACATCACAAACTCTACGATTGAAATAACTCTTCTGCCTAGACTGAGCTGCGTGAAGTCATTCCTTAATCATCTTAACATTATCCAAGGCTTCCTAAACAAAATAGATACCCAACAATCGAGCATCTCTTGGATCGAACCAACCAACTGGAGAATCACACCGCCTCCCATATAATGCCTCATAGAGAGCCATCTGAATACTCGACTGGTAGCTGTTATTGTAGGCAAACTCTGCAAGTGGCAAGAACTGATCCTAAGAACCCCAAAATATATAACGCAAGCACGAACCATATCCTCCAATATCTGAATAGTGCGCTCGGACTGTCCGTCCGCTTGGGGGTGAAATGTTGTACTCAACTCAACCCGTGTGCCTAACTCATGCTGTATGGCCCTCCAGAAGTGGGAGGTGACCTGCGTACCTCGATCAGAAATGATGGACACAGGCACACCATGAAGACAGACGATCTCGCGGATGTAGATCTTAGCTAACCTCTATGAATAATAGGTAACTACCACAGGAATGAAATGTGCCGACTTGGTCAACTATCCACAATGACCCATACCGTGTCGAACTTCTTTTGAGTCTGTTGGAGTCCATGGTAATACGCTGTCACTTCTACTCGGGAATCTCTAGTCTCTGAAGCAAACCACCTACCCTCTGATGCTCGTACTTTACTTACTGACAGTTTAGACACTGAGATACATATGCAACTATATACTTCTTCATTCTCTTCCACCAATAATGATACCGCAAGTTCTGATACATCTTGGCGACACCCGAATGAGTAGAATACTGGGAACTATGGGCCTCCTCAAGAATCATTTCACGAAGCCCATCCACCTTGGGCACACAAATCCGACCCTGCATCTGCAAAATTCCATCATCCCCAATAGTAACATGCTTGGCACCACCGTGCCGCACCATGTCCTTAAAGACAAGCAAATGGGGTCTTCATACAGACGCTCTCTGATGCGCTCATATAAAGAAAACTGAAAAACCGTGCAAGCTAGAACATGACCGGGCTCCGAAACATGTAACCTCATGAACTGATTGGACAAAGCCTGGACATTTGATGCTAGAAGCATCTCTCCAACTGAAATATATGCAAGGCTACCCATACTAACCACCTTTCTACTCAAGGCATCCTCTGCCACATTGGCCTTCCCGGGAGGATACAAAATGGTGATATCATAGTCTTTCAACAGCTCCAACCACCTCATCTACCTCAAGATCCTTTTGCTTGAACAAATACTGTAGACTCTGATGATTCGTGAACACGTCACACGACACACCGTAAAGATAGTGCCTCTAAATCTTCAGCGCATGAACAATGGCTGCCAACTCTAAGCCATGAATAAGGTAATTCTTCTCATGAACCTTCAACTGCCACTATCCTGCATTAATACTACACCGAGACAATACGAGATGCATCACAATACACTATGTAAGACCCTTAAATCATAGGTAACACCAACACTGGCGCTTTAGTCAAAGCAGTCTTGAGCTTCTGAAAGCTCAACTCATACTCATCGAAAAATCTAAACGGAGCACCCTTTTGGGTCAATCTAGTCAATTGGGCTGCTATAGATGAAAACCCCTCCACGAACCGGTGATAATAAACCGTCAAACCTAGGAAATTACAGATCTCTATAGTTGAAGTAGGTTTAGGCCAGTTCTAAAGTTCCTCAATATTCTTAGAATCTGATTTATGCCCCTGGCCGATACAACATGCCCCAAAAAGGCGACTGAGTCTAACCAAAACTCACATATAACTGACTATTCTCTCAGAGCCTGAAGTACAATCAAAAGATGTTTCTTATACACCTCTCGACTGTGCGAGTAGATCAAGATATCATCAATGATACAATCACAAAAAAATCCAAATAGGTCTTGAATACCCGATTCATCAAATCCATAAATGCTAATGGGGCATTTTTCAACCTAAATAACATCATTAGGAACTCACAATGCCCATACCGAGTCCGAAAAGTCGTCTTAGGGACATCCGATGACCTAATCTTCAACTGATGGTAGCTAGACCTCAAATCGATCCCCGAAAACACTTTGGCACCCTGAAGCAGATCAAATGTTGTCAATCCTAGACAATGAATACTTATTGTTGATAGTAACCTTGTTCAACTGTTGATAGTTTAAACACATCCTCATCAAACCATCTTTCTTCTTCACAAACAACACGGGCGCACCCATGACGAGACACTAGGTCTAATGAATCACTTATTAATAAAATATTGCAACTGCTCCTTCAATTACTTCCACTCTCGCGGGGCCATACAGTATGGTGGAATAGAAAAGAGATTAGTGCCCGGAGCCAAATCAATATAGAAGACAATATCTTTGTCGGGTGGCATCCCCAACAGATCTGCAGGAAACACTTCTGGAAACTCACACATAACTGGTACTGAATCGAGGGAAGGAACCTCCACACTCTAATTGCGAACATAAGCCAAATATGTTAGACATCCCTTCTCAACCATACGTCGAGCCTTCACAAAAGAAATAACACTGCTAGTAGAATGGCCAGGAGTGCCTTCCCACTCTAATCGAGGCAACCTCGGCATGGCTATGGTCACCGTCTTGGAGTGAAAATCCAATATAGCATGATAAGGTGACAACCAATCCATGCCTAAAATAACATCTAAGTCTACCATTTCAAGAAGTAGGAGATCTACACTAATCTCTAGACTCCCAATTATATCACACAGAATCAATAGACACGATCAACAATGGTAGAATATATCACAGACATGGGCACATACACAGGAGCACTCAAAGAATCATGAGAAACAACCATATATGAAGCAAAATAGGACGACACGTAGGAATAATTAGATCCTGGATCAAATAGAACTGAAGCATCTCTATGGAAAACTGGAACAATACCTGTGATAACGTCATCAAATGACTCGGCCTCAAGTCTAACTGTGAATCCATAAAATCTGGGTTGGACCCCATCACCCTGACCTCCATTTCTCGGATGGCCTCTAGCTGGTTGGCCTCTACCTCTAACGGCCTGACCTCCACCTCTAACGGCCTGACCTCCACATCTGACTGCCTAGCGCCTGCCTCTAGCTAGTTGAGTGGGCGATGGAGAAACCGGTGCAAGGACCATGGCATAAGAACTCTGTTGTGACATGCCGCTCAACAAATTTAGACAGAACCCCCTGATGTGACCAGTACCTCCACACTCAAAACACACATTCTATTGTTGTGGCTACTGAAGCTGAAGATGTCTAGAACGGGTCAGATAACCACGGTCATAACTCTTGATCAGAGGCGCACCAATAGGAGCTGATGGTGCACTATGGGTGGCTACCCAGAATGAGATAAATAAGGATCACGACTCATCGAAGCACTGTGATATGCGTGAAGCTCTGACTGAAATGGCATGGGAGGATGACCTCTACCAAAAGTACCCTTACCTCCAGATGAAGTACCACTGAAACTACCGGAATGACGAGGCCTCTTATCAGACACCATTCCTCTCTCCTGACCAAAAACCATCTCGATCAGTCTAGCAATATCTACGACCCTCTGGAAAGTAATATCATCTCTAGTCTCCATGGTCATCTGTAGCCTGATAATGAAAGTTATCCCAACAATGAATCTCCTCATTCTCCCCCTTTCACTAGGAAGAAAGATAATGGCATGGCGGCTAGGTCAACAAATCGAGTCTGGTACTGGGTAACAGTCATACTACGCTGTTGAAGACGCTCAAACTGCCCGAGGATTTCTCAGAGTGACCGAAATGAACTTCTCTAGAAATAGTTGTGAAAATAGATCATAGGTAAGTGCAGCCGAACCAGCTGATCTAGTCAACATATAAACTAAAAGAGTGAGTAAACTAAAAGAATAATGTATCCAAATACAAGCTCAAAACTGGTGTCACAAGTAAACGAGAGACTAGAGTACTACAAGTAATAGTCTGAATGAAAGCATAACTGTCTAAAACTAAATAAACAACTAGAGTAATGTAGAGGGGGATTTCAGGGTTGCGAATGCTATGCAGTTGTACCTCAAGTCTCCGTCAAGTACCGAATTCGATCAATCTACTAGCCGCCGATAGGACTGACTCAAAAATCTGCACAAGAAGTGTCAAGTGTAGTATGAGTACAACCAATCCCATGTAATCTATAAGTGCCGAACCTAACCTCGACGAAGTAAAATTAACCGCACGTAGTATAATAGTAATAATAAGAAAGGAAAACAGGAAAGGTAAGGACGTTAAGTTATGAAAAGAACTCAACTGTTGCAACTAGAGAATCTGAAATAACCGATCTCATAATTTCATGTTACAACACTGAAAATAAACACAACAACAACGATGAATACAACACACACAATCCATTGTGTTGAACAACTCGATCCTAACGTATACACACAATCCTCCCTTATTTGACCATATCAATATCTGAATGATATGTAAAATTCGTTGCGGTAGGAAAATCGGTCCCACGATATAATCATAATCAATTTCATAATCCACCCTTATTTCCTTATATCAAAATCATATATTAAATCTATTACGACACGCAAATCGAGAAAGGCTGAAACAGAGCTATTTGAGGTCTCGAAACACAGAAATGAAGGCTAAACCTGAAAATGACCTATCGGGTCATCACATGAATATTTTTAGATAGAGAGATCAATGCATTAAAAACCGTAGGTGCATACAATTTAAATAAAATATAAAGGAAAAATGTGTCAATGTATAACAAACCATAAACAAATTCTAGAGCACCCAAAAACCCGGTGTCACAAGTGCATGAGTACGATGAAGTACAATAACAATACAACATCTGTCTGGAATACACGTTAGACAAGATAAAGTAAATAATTATGATGGAAACTCTATGTTCTGCGACTCATAGCATGCAATACAGCTCACCATAAAGTCCCCTTAGCAGCTGTGCCTACGCGCCCAAATGACCACCAAATGAACTTGTCAGGTCTTGCACATTTTGTGTAGAAGTGCAGCATGAGTACATAAATCAACGCATACCCAGTAAGTATGTAGCCTAATCCCGAAGAGGCAGTGACGAGGAGTTGACATTGACACTTACTAGTGGTCCAGTAAATCAAATATAATAAAGTAGACATGTATGAAACATGGTAAGTAAACAATGAGTACATGTATAGGAAAATAATATGGCCTACAACTGAACAATGAACACAGAGTCCTTAATTATCAAATACCTCCTCAAATAAAATATGTAATGGTCAATACCAATAATAGTTACATATCGAGTCAGGAAGTCATAAGTATGCAGACTCCTTATCAAGTATTTCACACGATTCTACCGAGGCGAGCGACCTGATCCCATATGAGTGTTTCATAGAACTGTCGAGCCAAAAGATCCAATCCCATAAGAATATGATACATAATATTGTCCAGGCGAGCGATCCGATCCCATAAGAGTGTGTTACAATATCCTGCCGAGGCAAACGGTCCAATCCCATAAGAGTGTGAAACGTTTACAGGCCTATAACACCACGAAGTCAAATATATAATGTATTCCTAATTCCATGCCCAATTTCATGGTAAAAATAAAAATAAGAAAACCAAATTCTAGGTTTTCTTCCAAATCCCACAATTTCTAAAAATATTTGTGTTTAAATCCATATATATCTCATGTATATAACTTACAACAAGTGGGGATGACTCACCTCACAAGAGATGACGAAAATCTCCACTTTAAAAGCTCAAAAATTCAGAATGACGCCAAATTTTACGCACAAGTACTAAATAATAATTCAAACCTATTCAAATGCTTGAAATTCCAAACGAACATTAATAACATTAAAATCCAATTCAACGCAAATGCCAAAGTTCTCCCGGACCACACGATATTCAGCCCGAACATACGCCCAAGTGCAAAATCATCATACGAACCTATTGGAACCTTCAAATCCCGATTCCGAGGTCGTTTACTCAAAAGTCAAACCTTGGTTAACTCTTTTGACTTAAAGCTTCCGAATTGAGAATTTTTCTTCCGAATCAACTCTGAACTTCCCGAAATTCAATTCCTACCACACATACAAGTCATAAGACATGAAGTGAAGCTACTCAAGACCTCAATTTGCCAAACGATGCGCTAGAGCTTAACATGACCAGTTAGGTCGTTACATTCTCTCCCACTTAAACATACGTTCATCATCGAACGTGCCAAAAACTGCTCCGTGTTTGCCCAAAATCACTATTTAATATCTCGTGCATCTGCCTGTGCTACCACAACTCATGTGAGCACATTAGTTCAAGCTAGACTGAAGTTTCTTCCTTTTTATCTTAGCCCACAAGCTATAAAACCAAATCTAACATATGAAATTCTCCGTGAGGCCTGAATTTAACATAAAAACACTCTATCAATCTCAACGCGTTGTACCAAATATGATCATGCACCCATGCTGAAAAAACACAATGCGCCACATAATTTGTATGCCCATAACAACATCCTCCAATCGTAGAAGCTACAAATTCACTAACTTGATGCACGTAGTATACCTCATAATGCACATAAGACCTGATCCAACCCTCGCGATACTGCAACGATGAAAGCAACCCGTAAAAGCTCATAACCACCTACCAAGTCAATAAATCATGGAGTCTCTCAACTTGACAATAACCACTACCTCATTCTGAACTGAATAGTGAAATTTTCTCTTTAATATACCTTACATAAATCCGATCACATTGATTTCAAGTCAAATAACCTCGTCTCACCCGGTACAAGTTGCTCGGGAAATAAGCCATCTCAAACACCATCTAAAATCTCATATGACTCCATCAATGCGCCAACAAGCTACAACTCGAATATGCCAAATTAAGGAAAAATGTACTTGGGTAAAGAATTATCCTGCCCGTGTAACGAGTAAAACAACCAACAAAATGCTATGAACCTATCTCAGAGACGAGAAAGAAGGCACATAAAAAAAAGGAACCGTACCTAACATCTCACTGTTGCCGCGTGTAACCTGATCCTCATATGGTACCGTTGCAACATATAACCCGATCCATACATGATTTCCGTGGCGACGTGGCACACGATCCACATATTACAATCAATAGGGAAATACCCATCAAGCCACAATGCTCAAACCTACGAAATGTCCGAATATCGACCACGAGTATGCCAAGTTCATAAATACTACCCTAGGGAGACGGATAACGCCATGCGCTACAAAACTCGAGCTCGACTAAGGTGCAATAAATGGCTACCACATAAATGGCTGACACATCACACTTATACAAGCATCCCGCGGGAGATACTCCCACGACATACCTCACCAGATACCAAATTACGAACATCCATGGCTACCGACCATAATATTACTGTAATGCAAATCAAGAATCCACAAATCAATACACAATTCCTCTTTCACAGAACACCATTCTCAAGCGACACAAAAATTATTCCAACAGACTCTGAACATCTAAAATATCTACCCAGCTCTTCCAAGCTCATGACATTCCTATCAAAACTGGATCGCAACTTTGATCCTCAATTTCCAATTCTGTACCGCTCACTGCACCTATCATGCTGCTATGCGAGAGTATAAGAATTTCATCATAACTCCTAAACCGCCAATAGAATAAACACTTCATCGGTTTGAAACATTTCGCTTAACTTATTTAGAAGAAGAGTTTCCACATGTAACAAACTTCCCATAACCATAGAAAATGCATACCTCAAGTCGTGGTCTAAACAATCATAACTCTTCCCGGGATCCATTTACACATAACCAAGCCATCAGAATAAAATACCTCCAAATCAGCAAATCACAGTGGCTGTCAAGCCCGAACGTACAACCACGAATCACATGTATAGTCTTAGCACACCGAAGGAACTGATCATTTCCACAACCATGCTGATTCAAACCATTAATAACTGACTCAACTTCTTCCAATTTACTCTTGACTTGTATTTGAAATAACAGTTATATTCAAACACATAACGGATCCCAAACAACACCAATCCTGAGTGACCCCAAATCACAAGGCCACATCGTCTCAATACCCATCATCCATCTCATACCCTCCTCGTGCACTCAATAGTAGCTACGACTGATACGCCTGCGCTGATTAGATCTTCTGTGATTCCAAAGTTGTTTCTCCCATTTCTCTAACACTATACCATAGAACCAATGATAACATAGAAATTCACCTAGTATTCTTCACACTCTGCTGCAAAACGTAGTCCTCAGCCATATAACGAACCCAAAATAATCCTTAAACACCGCACTTTAATTCTAGAACCCACTAGAACCATAATTAAAAGTCACCCACTCTGACCTAGTCCCGAATATATAACCAAACTCTAGTGCTTTGCTAGCACATGAACAATTCCAAAGAAGTAACCAGATGAATTCTTTTCCTTGCAGATCACATCCATAAGAACATAAATTCTGAGTCATCCCCAACATCTACACATGAATCGATAAGGTGAAAATGTAGCACATATACGTCAAATTCCTTACCCAAAATAACCTTGATGTTTTTCTTCTCTTGGTCATAACTAATCCATCGGTGCACCGATAACTAGAAACTGCTCAAGCGTACAACCACGTGACCTAATCATAGATGGTGGGCTGCCCCACTTAGATTTACACTACAATCACATAGATCTAGACCCCACAATGACTTCTTCTTCCTATTTACCATGATCCCACACCGTACTCGACCAACTTCTCGCGAGCTCTTGTTTCACCAATCATAACACATCCCAAATTATCAGCCACCATCACACACTCAACATCCTAGGGGTCATACCGTCTTCTTCAAGCGACCCAAGATCACATCGCAATACATGCATCCCATATTAGGCAGAAAGTATAACTCTTCATAGGAACCTCATCAATACCACAATCCCGCTAACTTTCTCATAGGAGATATCCCACCTGTGTAACCTCATATAGACCTCCACCAATGTCATTGCTATAGCTACATCCATCATGAAATCAATTAATCTCTCTGGGCCCACACTGATCCATCGGTCGTGAGGATCCTTTCATTCATTAACATTACCCACAGTTCCAACAATATGTTTGAAACTCGAAGCCGTATTGTATCCAAAATAATGATTTACTACTCATATTTTCCTACATTCCAATCAAGCCCTTCTCGTCACATTCAAAATTCCTAAGCACAGAAACCACATCAGAGATCATCTCCCTTGAACCATCAACACTGGAAATGACGATTCGATCTTGAAGTTGAAACACACAACCAACTCCGATAACTTCCTCTTAGGTTCCACCTCACAGTATCGTTCCCAGAGACAAACAAATGAAGATCAACATGCCGATGAGCCTCAATACGTTCAATCAAGGACGACGACACCACAATGTTAACAGGTCTTCCACCAAATTCGAAAATATCAAATCTCGACCGTAGGCGACACCCACAGTGGACTGAAATGACAGAAAACCCTTCCAGAAGGAGATGATAATAGCCCGCCCGAATACGCAGGGAGAAATATACTACACCATATCTGCAGTATCTTCACAACTCGTCAGTGCTTGAATGATTACAAATGCCATATGTCGTGTACAAATGAGTAGGAAGGAACTGTAGGGATAAGAGTCAACGAAATGAAATCGCACAAAGAGGAATCAAGGAAGAGAAGCTCTCTTTATAGCCATGTAGCCTCTCAAAGATAAGTACATACGTCTCCATGTCGATCCGCAAGACTCTACTAGACTTGCTCATGACTCGTGAGACCTAAGTGAACCTAGTGCTCTGATACCAAGTTGTCACGACCTAAAACCAACTATTGGTCGTGATGGCGCCCAACATTATCATTAAGCAATTCAAAGGTGAACTACCAACTTAATTATTTATTTTATTATATGTGAAATCATGAATCTTATTAAAAAGAGAGATCAATTCATTAAAAATCGCAAACCATAAACAAATTCTAGAACACCCCAATATCCGGCATCACAAGTGCATGAGCATCTACTAGGAAGTACAATAACAATACAGCATTTGTTTGGAATACTTAGACAAGATAACGTAAATAATTATGATGGAAACTTAGTGTGCTGTGAATCGTAGCATGGAATGTAGCTCACCATAAAGTCCACTCAGAAGCTGCACCTATGTGCCCAAATGACCACCAAATGAACTTGTCACGTCCTGCACATTTAGTGCAAAAGTACAACATAAGTACGTAAATCAATGCGTAACCAGTAAGTATCTAGCTTAACCCCAAAGAGGTAGTGACGAGGGGTCAACATTGACACTTACTAGTGGTCCAGTAAATCAAATACAATAAAGTAGACAAGTATGAAACATAGTAAGTAAACAATGAGTACATGTATAGGAAAATAATATGGCCTACATCTGAAAAATGAACGCAAAGTCCTCAATTAACGGATACCTCCTCAAATGGAATGCGTAATGGTCAATACCAAATCAACAGTCACATCTCAAGTGAGGAAACTCATGAGTGCGCAAACTCCTTATCAAGTATTTCGCACAATTCTTCTGTGGCGAGCGACCCGATCCCATAAGAGCATTTCATAGAACTATTGAGGCGAAATCACCCGATCCCATAAGAGTGTGATACATAATCCTGTCGAGGCGAATGACCCGATTCCATAAGAATTTAATGCGTAACAATGCGAAGGCGAATGACCCGATCGCAAAAGAATATGATACATGATACTGCTGAGGCGAACGTCCCAATCCCACAAGAGTGTGCTACAATATCCTGTCGAGGCGAACAAACCAATCCCATAAGAGTGTGAAACATTTATGGTCTATGAACCCACATGAAAACCAATAAAAATATACTTTAACACTCATAATGAATCAATTTATAACAATTCCAAACTCTGCTAGAAAAGTCAACTAAGTCAACCCTCGAGCCCACGTGCCCTGATTCCGAAACATTTTGAAGATAAAAATTACCCATAACACCAAAAAATTGAATAAATAATGGATTCCTAATTCCATGCCCAATTTTGTGGTCAAAATAAAAAAAACACCAAATTCTAGTTTTTATTCAAAATCACAATTTCTACAAAATTTTGTGTTTAATTCCACATATAACTTGTGTATTTAACGTACAACAAGTGGAAATAACTTACCTCATTAGAGATGACAAAAATATCCACTTTAAGATATTTAGAAATTGCCCAACCAAGTGAAAATAAACGAAAAAGAGCCAAATCCCATATTGAAATCAAATTTGCCCGGGCCTGTGCTTCTTCGCAGTCGCGAAGGCCAACTCCTCCCAGTTGTCAAGCTACCCTTCACGTTCACGATGCTCAGCTGACCCAGCCCTTTGCATTCGCGTTCCACACCTCGCGTTCCCGAAGGCTTTCTTCCTCATAGCCACCCCCCTCCCATCCTTCTTTGTGTTCGCGATCAAGCCTACACGTTCACGAAGTAGGAATAGGTCTTTCTCCGCGTTCACGTGGGCCTCCTCAATTTCGCGAAGAGAAAAATAGGGGACCTTCATCAGTGTTCTTTGCGATCACGGGACTAGCATCATGATCACGAAGAACACCGGCACACCAAACATATGCTCCGCGTGGTTCGAAACACACACGAGCCACCAGGGGCCCATCCAATTGAACCAACAAGTCCATATACATATGCGGACTTCCAACAAGTCCATATACATATTGCGGACTTAATTGAAGCCTCAGAACATGTAAAATAACACCAAATCAAGAATGGTGTCTCAAAACCTTATTAGTCAACTTCTAATCTTTGATATTTCATCCAACTCTGAACGCGTCGAATCATACTTAGACAACTCGGAATGATGCCAAGTTTTATGCCCAAGTCATAAATCACTATACAAACCTATTCCAATGCTCAGAATCCCAAACAGACATCAATAAAATAAATACCATTTCAACTCAAACTTAGAAAATTCTAAAACCTTCAAAATGCCAACATTCTACAATAAGCGCCGAAATGCTCCTGGACAACACGATACTCAACCCGAATATACCCCCAAGTCCGAAATAATAATACAAACCTATTGGAACCTTCAAATTCTGATTCTAAGGCCGTATAATCAAAAATCAAACCTTGGTCAACTCTTCCAACTTAAAGATTCCGAATTGAGAATTTCTCTTTTGAATCAACTCCGAATTTCCCAAAGTTCAATTCCAACCACACATACAAGTCATAAAACATGAAGTGAAGTTACTCAAGACCTTAAACTGTCGTATGAAACACTATAGCTCAAAATAACCGGTCCGACCGTTACAACACTAAATCGAGTAAGTTTTGTCCTTCCTTGTGCCCTTCGTGCATCTTATTTAACTTCAGCATGTCCTCACGATCTTATCGTTTTGTTTTTCAATCTTCGCTACTCCACCATGAAAGCTTCCATTAGTCTCGGATGGAAGTCAGCCTGCTTGAGTTCAAGCTTTAGGAGCAAGTCTGGCAGAAGGATATGTACAGGGTTCTCAGCGAGAAAAAAGACTAGGCCCTTAAGGATCTCCCTATTCTTCGAGCCGAGCTGGAAAAAGCTCAAAAGAAGGCTTTGTTCGTGAAACGGGAGCATGCCGAACTATTCGAGAAGGTAAGAATTTTTGAGTTTAAAAACGAGAGGTTACACATAGTGACTAACAACACAACCTCGTACGTCTAAGAGAAGATAGACTTGATTGACCAGCTTTGATGAACGTGCTCAAAACTTCGGTCGAGAAGTTGAGGAGCAGCATGAACCTTCTGCCCTCAAAAAAGGAGGCTAAAAAGAGGAGTTGGCGTCGGTCAAGGACTGTCTCCGGGTGGCGAAGGATAAGGCTGACAATTAGTCTCGGCTAAATGATGAGCTTCGAGCACAATTGGATTCAGCCATTTCGGAACAGGACGATCTCGGCGGGGAATATGTTGTGCGGAAGTTCAAGTTAGAGATAGCCTCGATTGATTCCTTCGAGGTCGAGGAAATGCTAGTCAAATACAAGACAAATGTGGAAATAGCCGATGATCGCTTAATAACAAAGGCCGAGTATGTAAAGCGGCTGTCCTAGAGGGAGACCCTCGAGGAGATTCATGCCCGGGGTTTGATTTGTCGGAACGGACCTAGACCAATTAAAAACTTTGGAACATGAGAAATGCGGAGAACGATTATGCATGACGAGTAGGGAGCCGTAATATTTTCCCTCAACTGAACATTATGGTGTGAATCCCGTCCTATATCAACTGTTAAACGACATTTACCAGAAAACAAGATTTTTACCTTATTTAGACTTGTACTAGGACTGAAATTACCCTACTATATAAAGGGGAAAGTTTCTTTTATTTGAACACATTGTTAACACGCAAATCAAAGTAATAAAAGTTCATTTTTGTCTTTCCAACTATTGTTCAAAGTTTCCTCACTTATTCTCTTTTCTTATTCGCATCCGAGCCTATACCGAGGGTCTGATCGAGGTTGAATTTCACTATTCATCCTAATATTAAGCTTGATCATCACATTACAATTTGGTTGATCTTTAACTTAGTTTTTTATTGTTCTTAGATAATTCGTATTGAATTGAATCACATATTAAACCGTGTACAAATTTAATTATTGCCCATTTTTAGGGTGTAAACACACTATATGGGTGCCTGACATAAATTCCCCTCACCATCACACATACATCCACGCAACACTGTATGGGTGCCTGACACAAATTACCCTGACCAAATTGTGATCCCTGTAATATGAGACTCCGGAGGGGCTGATCCCAGCTCAAACGCTAATCAATAATCAATATGAATCTGTTGCAGTGTGCAAACCGATCCAACATATCTCACAAGACGGCTCTATGGCCCACATCGGTCATCAAGCACTCAAGTTTCAATAACTCACATCTCATAAACCTCAGCCCAAATAGTATCACCTTTATAAGGTAACAACAACATGTGATATAACAAAGAAATAATGTGCAGAGACTAAGATATAACATGCAGATGATGAATTATGACTGAGAATATGATGACAATTAAAGAAAACAACTCAAAATAGCAAGAATATCCATATCATGTCTCAAATAGATAAATAATAGCGTAGACATGATTTCTAAAATGAATAATAGCTCAAACAATCATACAAGAAGAGAAAAACACAAATACAATGAGGCATGAAAACAACCAAGTCTTTTAGAAGTCTAATATCCATCAAGATCATCACCCATAAAACATGTCAAGTGTCATTGTTCACAGGGATAATTACCCTCAAACCATGTTTAGATATGTGACTTACCTCAAAACACGTGAGTCAGTACTCCAAAAAGCCCTTCCCGCGAGAATCCGCCTCCAAACGGCTCGAATCTAGTCACAAATCACTTATTATCATCAAATAATTCCGTAAGAAACAACTCCAAACATAGTTAAATTAAATTTTAAGTGAAGTAATTATCAAACTTAAAAGTTAATATAATAAATATATGCCTATAAATGATTTCTTATAAGTATAAATGATATTAAATTTTGTATTTAAGAAGCATATATTTTTATTGAATATACATTAATTAGTAATCATATATTTATAACTAATATTGTAAAAATAATTGATATATATTTTCTAAATTAATAATATTTAGTTTAATTAATTATAAAAACTAAAACCATACGTTTGTAATAACATCATGGAATACTTGTTTGACAAAATAAAAAATATTTCTAAATATTCTCATAACATTATTCAGATATTTGACAAAATTAATCTATCAAATCTAACTAAAAAATGAATAACATGCAATGTAAAATAACAAGCCATTACTACTAAAATAAGTAATTTGGAACCATAAATATAATACAATTTTAAAATTAAAAAAAATATTTTGACATGTGTCAAATTCCAACATAATAAAAATAAGTTCCAATCCAACTTAAGATTAGGAAATATAATAAGTTTATAACCTCATTCAACAACGAAATTCTACTTTACTAACACCACTCATTATATGTCAAGTTTTTAAATGACTCATTATTTCTAATATTAGGAGGTGCAGTTTCATAAACTAAAATAATAACGCAGTTACGCTAAATGAAAAAAAAAAAAAAAATATACGAGCAATTACATGGAACAAAATGGAAAGAAATTAAAATTAAAAAAGAAGTTAAAAATTAAAAATAAAATAAAAAAAGAAATTAAATAATGGAAGTAAAAAATTATAAAGAAAATAAATTAAAATAAAAACAAAATGGAAAGAAATTTAAAAGTAATCTTGTAATTATATAGTGTAATTACCACCAATTCTCACTTTCGATTATACCTCTCCTATTACTCCCAATTCCATGTTGACCAAGCAATTTCTTGGCCAAGCAAACATGCCAAACTATGTAATTACACCCATATACATCCAAATCCAATTCCTAGGTGGCTTTTCAAACATGTTCTTAGAAAAGGTTTTAATAAAATCTCCAATTTATTCACTGAGATTCATGAATTAAATACTAAACACAAGGATGTATCATGGATAAAAATAATCAAATCCGAGTCAAAACACTTATCCCAATCCAAATTGAGAAATCCCCTCTAAAATTGCCCGAGCTTCCAATCTCAAAATGTGATAAAATAACTCAAAGTTTAGAAAATGATATTTTAAAGGTCTGTCAGGCATATGCATCCTGATCACGAGACCAACATTGCGATCGCGAAGAACAAAATTTTGGCTCCCTAAAAGACCTTACACGAACGCGGCCCCAGGCATGCGATCGCGACTTACTAGCTGCCAAGCCAACGCTGACACAAACCCTTCCACGCGATCACGCGGGCTAGAACCTGACGCGCCCCACCATTCTTTCCTTCCACCCGAATGCGACTCCCTGTATGCAAACACGAACGTGAAGGCCACGACTCTTCAAGCTCCGTGAATGTGGCCTCCCCATCACGAATGCGTAGAGCAAAACTCACATGCCACCAAATACCCTCAACGATCTCGACCCTCCTTCCGCGATCGCGATGAACAATAGAACACTAGAAGACCGCTATTGCAAAATAAGGAAAAATGGTCTGAAACCACCCTAAAGCACACAATAGGGCCCCGGACCCCATCAAATCACACCAACCAATCTCAAAACATAACATGGAGCTGCTTGAGGCCTCAAATCACATCAAGAACATCAAAACCATGAATCACACCTTGATTCTAGCCTAAGGAATTAATGAACTTTCAACTTTCAAAACTTATGTCGAACCATATCAAATCAACTCGGGATGACCTAAAATTTTACATGTCCCAAATGACACAACAAACCTATTCTAACTCATGGGACTACAATTCGAACTCTATATCATCAATGTCATTCCTGGTCAAACCTATGAACCTTCCAAATCTTTAACTTTTCAACTTTCGCCAAAAAGTACCAAATCAACATACGGTACCCTGGATCCAAATCCGGACACACTCCTTAGTCTAAAATCACCACAAAAACCTATTGGAACCATCAAAATATGAATTTGTGGTCGTCTACACAAAAGTCAAACTCCGCTCAACTCTTTCAACTTATGCACCCAGCCTTGAGACTAAGTGTCCAATTCAAACCAAAACTCCCCCAAAAATCCGAAAGTCACAAAATCACAAATACACATATGTAAGGCATAAAGTAGGGGAAATAGGGTTAAAATACACAAAAGACCGGAAGGTCGTTACATTCTCCCCCTCTCAAACAAATGTTCATCCTCAAACGAGTCTAGAATCGTACATGGGGTCTAAAAAAGGTGAGGATATTTGTTCCACATCTCATGCTCAGTCTCCCAAGTAGATTCCTCGTCTAACTGAACTCTCCAATAAATCTTCACTAAATCTATATTCTTCAACCTCAACCTTTGATCTTGCCGGTCCAAAATGGCCACCGGCTCCATATCACAAGTCAAATCACTGTCTAACTGCACTGTGGTGAAGTGCAAAACATGTGACGGATACCTATAATAATTCTAAAGAATAGAAACATAAAACACCGGGTGAGATCTCAATAAACTAGGTGGCAATGCAAGTCTGTAGGCTACCTCTCAAAAGGAACAATATACATGGGGCTCAACTTGCCCTTCCTCTCGAACCTCATCACACCGTTCATGGGTGAAACTATGAGTAGAACCTTCTCACCCCCATATATTCCACATCAAGAGCCTTCCTGTCCACATAAATCTTCTACCTGGAATGCGCTGTACAAAGCCGCTCCTGAATTCACCTTCTCTAAAGCATCACAGACCAAATTAGTGCCCAACAACGTAGCCTCCCCAAACTCAAACTAACCAATAAAGAACGATATTGCCTCTATATAAGGCCTCATACGGAGCTATCTGGATACTCAACTGATAGTTGTTGTTGTAGGAAAACTCTGCTAATGGTAGAAACATATCCCATGATCCCCCAAAATCAATGGCACAGGATCGCAACATGTCCTCCGATATATGAATAGTACGTTCGGATTTTCCGCCCATCCGGGAATGAAATGTTGTACTCAGCTCGAAATGTGTGCGCAGTTCATACTGCACTGCTCAACAAAAATACAATGTGAACTGAGTGCCTCAATCCAACATAATTGACACAGGAACACCATGAAGGTGAACAATCTTACGAAGATAAATCTAAGCCAGCTGCTTTAAAGAGTAAGTAGTTATGACATGAATCAATTGTGCGGACTTGGTAGCCAGTTCACAATAACCCACACTGCATCAAATCTCCTCAAGGTTCATGGAAGCCCAACTACAAAATCCCTAGTAATATGCTCCCACTTCCACTCCAAAATATCTAGCCTCTGAAGAAAACCACCTGGTCTTTGATTCTCGTACTTCACCTGCTAAGAGTTCAGATACCGAGCAACATACTCAACAATATCCAATAGCGCTGCTTCAAATCCTGGTGCATCTTTGCAGCACCCGGATGAATGGAATACTATAAATTATGGGCCTCCACAAGTATCAACTCACGCAACCCATCTATATTTTAAACACATATTTGACCCTGCAGACTCAAAAACCCCATAATACCTAATATTAACCTCGTTAGCATCACCATGATGCACTTCCTTTAGGACAAGCAAGTAGGGATCATCATACTAACGTGACTTGATGCGCTCAAACAAGGATAACCGTGATACGATACACGCAAGAACCCTGCTAGGCTTTGAAATATCCATCCTCATGAACCTGTTGGCCAAGGATTTGACCTCCAAAGTTAACAGTTTGTCCCTAACTGGAATAAAAGCAAGACTCCCAATGCTCTCAACCTTCTTAATTAACGTATTGACCACCACATCGGCCTTCCCCGAATGATAAAGTATAGTAATATCATAGTCCTTTAGTATCTCTAACCACTTTTGTTTCCTCAAGTTCAGATTTTTGTCTTAAATAAGTGCTGGAGACTCCTGCGATTCGTGAACACCTCATAACACATGCCATAAAGATAGTGTGGCCGGATCCTAAGCGCATGAACAATGGTTGCCAACTCCAAATCATGCACTACGTAGTTCTTCTCATGGGGTTTCAATTGATGCTAAGCATATGCAATCACTCTAACATCTTGCATCAACACACACCCAATACCAAACCCATGAAACATCACAAAAGACTATATGAGAACCCGATCCCGAATGAAAAACAAGAAATGGAGCTTTAGTCAAGGCAGTCTTGAGCTTCTGAAAGCTCATCTCACACTCATTAGACCACCTAAATAAGGCACCCTTCTGCGCCAATCCATTCAATGTGGTTGCTGCAGATATAAACCCCTCCACAAAATGGCGATATTACCTAGCCAACCCAAGGAAACTCCATATCTCTGCAGCGATAGACGGTCTGATCCAACTCTAAACCGCCTCAACCCTCTTTGGATCCACCTTAATTCCATCATTAGATACCACATGATCCAAGAATTCCATCGAGTTTAGCCAAAACTAACACCTGGAGAATTTAGGATATAGCTTGTTCTCCCTCAAAGTCTGGAGCACGCCCTCAAGTGCTGCTCAAAATCCTCCCAGCTGCAAGAATACACCAATATATCATTAATGAAAACTATGATGAAGGAATCAATATAGAGCTGAAACATGTTGTTTATCAAGGGCATAAAAGTTGTTGGGGCATTTGTCAACCCAAACGACATCACTAAAAACACATAATGGCCATAGCAGGTCCGAAAAACAGTCTTCGAAATATCTGAAGCCCTGATCCTTAGTTGATGGTACCCCGACCTCAGATCAATCTTCGAGAACACTTTAGAACCATGAAGCTGATAAAATAAGTCATCAATATGCAGTAATGGGTACTTGTTTTTTATTATAACCTTGTTCAGTTGCCTATACTCGATGCACATCCTCATAGAACCGTCTTTCTTCTTCACAAATAGTATCGATGCACCCTAAGGTGACACACTAGTCCTGATGAAACCCTTATCAAGCAATTCCTATAGCTGCTCCTTCAATTTCTTCAATTCCACTGGTGCTATGCGATATGGTGGAAAAGATATGGGCTAAGTGCCCGACACCAAACCAATACAAAAATCAATATCCCTATTGGGTGGTATGCCTGGCAAGTATGTTGGGAACACATCTGGGAACTCTTTTACTACCAGAACCGAATCAACGGTAGGAGTTTCTGCACTAATCTCTCTGGATGGCTAAGTACGCTAATCATCCCTTCTCAACCATCTGCCGAGCCTTCAAAAAAGACACCACTCTTTTAGGAACATGATACAGGGAGACTCTCCATCCAACCTTGGCAACCCTGGCACAGACAACTTCATGGTCTTAGCATGACAATTAAGAATAGCTTGATGTGGTGACAACCAATCCATGCCCAAAATCATATCAAAATCCACCACGCTGAACAACAAGAGATCAATTCTCGTCTCATAACCCTCAATGGTGACCACATACAACTGATATACGTGGTGCACCATAATAGAATCACCCACCGACATAGATAGATGAACAAACATAAAAAAAAATCATGAGGCATATCTAAATAATACACGTGATCACGGTGTCGGAAGCAAATACCTTTGGCTTGGCGGGAAATTCATAGAAATGGGCATGTCCACCACCTGACCTCCCTCCCTCTATAGGGCGACCTCGTCCCGTATGACCTCCACCCCGAGTTGGCTGAGCGGGTGGTGTAGCAACTAGTGCGGGAGTCATAGTCTGGCCTCCCTGCTGCACAGGATCTCTGAGATAACATGGGAAATCCCTCCTCAAATTCCCCAACTCCTTACACCCGTAGCCACCTCGAACAGGGAATGACTCTAGGACCTAAATCAGACCTTGTGAACTAGAATAACCACTGGAAGAGCGTGATACTAACAAACCCTAAACTGATGGAGTATGGTACGAGCTCTGAGCTTGGAGTGCACTGAATGAAGACTTTACTGAAGCTCCTCGGCTGGGAAGTGAGGAATGATAAACTGGTATGCTAGATTGGCCCCTCACAAATCGATCTCGGCCTCCAAATGAGGCACCGCTAAATCCTCCAAAATGGCGAGGTCTCTTCTCATAGGCCGTCTCCATACTATAACCCACAATGCACTTGATCCTCCTGGCGATCTCCACAACCCGAGTAAAAGAAATATCATCCTTGGTCTCTTTGGCCATCTGTAGCCTGCTACCATATGTAAGACCATTTATAAACTTTTACACCCTCTCCCTCTTAGTAGGAATTAGAATTGCTCTATGATGTGATAAATCCACTAACATGGTCTCATATTGAGTAAACTCATGCTACCTTGCTGGAGGCGCTCAAACTGATTGCAGAAGTCTTCTCTCTAAGTGAAGGGAATGAACTTCTCCAAGAATAGCTGTGGGAATTGGGCCCAAGCGTGAGGAGGTGAACCTGCTGATCCTCCCTGAACATACTCTTACCACCACCTCTTGGCAGAGCCATGCATATGAAAAACTACAAAGTCAACTCCGTTGGACTCCACTATTCATATATTGCGCAATTCCTCATTACAATGGTCCAAGAAATCCTGGGGCTCCTCAAAAGGTTTACTACCAAAGCTAATGGGATACAACTTGGTGAACTTGTCCAATCTCTTCAACCCCTCAGCTGACATTGTGGGTCTGTCTTCGGGCTGCGTAGCAATAACAGGTTAAACTGACTCAACGAATAGAACTACTGGGGTCTGTTACCCATGAGCCATATGCTATGGAGTGTGAGTAGCAGGAGTCTGAGCTCCTCCCCCAGTCTGAGAAATGACCAGTGCAACTGGAATATACCAGCCTGGGGATTTGGTTCCTGATCCGCAGAACGTGTTCTCACCATCTGTGAGACAATAGAAGAATAAATGTTCAAACTTCAGAATTAACAAATTCGTGCGAGAATAATGCAAGAAATTAAAGTTTCCTAATAGTTCTAAAGCCTCTCGAAGAAAAGTATAGATGTCTCTGTACCGGTCCATGAGAATCTACTAAACTTTTTCATGACTCGTGAGACTTAGGAAATGTAGTGCTTTTATACCAACTTGTCACGACCCAAGCTCTCACCGGAGCTGTGATGGTGCCTAACACTGCTTGCTAGTCAAGCCATTAACTTCACAATAACAATAAAATCAAATAACCGAACTTAATAACCTTTCCAATGGGAATATCATAAAATATTTGAGAAAAACCAACAATGACACAACTAGAGCCATCCTAATGATCTAGTGTCAACGAGCACACGAGCATCGCAAAATCTCAAAATACATGGCCATATCCTTCAATACTTACTATCTGAACAACAATATAGTGATAACATAATTAAATGAAAGAGAACATCAAGGTCATGCGAAGGACATAACGGTTACCTCATAGTCTCAAGCTAGTACTGGTGCAAGCTCTAGCAACCACCATGCCCAAAAATACCTCGATCTACACATGAAGTGTAAAGTGTAGTATGACTACAAACGACCCCATATACTAAATAAGTAACAAACTTAACCTCGGGCTGAAAGTAGTGGCGTGCTTAGAAGAAAGTCAGTTTCCAACACAAATAACCAATAATAACTCATAATATAATGAAGATAATAAAAGTAAATAACTCAAAGATATCATGTTCATATCTTTCACAATTATGAAAAATTAGACATGTTTTTCAAGTATAACATCCAAAGACAATCATTTCTCCAAAAACACCAAAACATGATTTTAACAAGGAAACTATGGTTTTCTAAACATTCAACAAGAGATAAGATATTTCGTTACCAGCTAGCATGAGAAAAATGCATATCTATGCCTACATGTCAAGTCCAAAACATCACAGGAAAGTCATCATGTACACTCACTCTCAGTACACTCAAGGTACTTGGAAAAGATGCCCCTTACTATCACACACACATCCACTCAGTACTGTACGGGTGCCTGGAACAAATGCCTCTCACCAAAGCACACATATATAAATGTGCATGCGCTTGTAATATCAGACTTTGGAGGCCTGGATCTTGGCCCAAGCACTAAGTAATAATAAATATCAATCCTTTTTTGTGTGCAACCCAATCCAACATATCTCACAACACCGCTCTGTGGCCCACATTAGTCCTCAACCGCTAAAGTCTCAATTGCTCACATCTCATAGAACTCTGCCCAAACAATATCACAGTTAGAAGGAAACAACAACATGTGATATGACAAAGAAATAATGTGTATAGACTGATATATAACATGTAGATGAAGAATTATGACTGAGAATATGACTATAATTAAGGAAAATAGCTCAAAATAGCAAGAATAGCCCTATCATGTCTAAAACAAATAAGTATATATCCTAGACATGATTTTTTAACATGAACCACAACTCAAATAATCGTACAAGTAGAGCAAAACATGAATATAACGAGGGATGTAAACAACCAAGTCTTATAGAAGCCTAAAGTCCACCCAGATAAAAAATATCCCAGTGTACGCACACACGCCCGTCACCTAGCACATGCGTCACCCCCGAAACATCTCAAGTCTCATACTTCAGGGATAATTACCCTCAAACTAAGTTTCGATATGTTACTTACCTCAAAACGCATGAGTCAACACTCCAAAAATCCCTCCACCCCGAATCGACCTCTGAACATCTCGAATCTAGTCACAAACAACTTAATATCATCAAATAATGCCATAGGAAACAACCGCAAACAATAAAGCTTCAATCTTGAACAAAATAAAAAATGTTAACCCAAAATTTCAACCCGGTCCCACACCCCTAATCCCGACAAAACTCATAAATTCCTAACACACATTCAAATATGAGTCCAACCATACCAATTTTATCCAATCCCGACTCTGAATCGGGGTTCAAATCCTCAAATTACATTTTGAAAAGTTTTTACTATAATCCTCAATTTTTTTCACTTAGATTCATCAATTAAAAGATAAAAATAAGGATGAAAACATGGATAATAATCATATACGAGTCAGAAATACTTACCCCAATTCAAATCATGAACACCCCTCTAATATCGCCCAAATCCAAGCTCCCAATCTCAAAATATGATAAAATAACTAAAAGTCCCGAATATGATATATTAAAGGTCTGCCCAAGCATATTTATCGCGATCGTGGGACCAACATCGTGATTGCGAAGAACAAAATTCCAGCTCCCCAAAATACCTTACATGAATGCGGCCCTAGGCACTCGGCCACGACTCACTAGCTGCCAAGCCCATGTGAATGCAAACCACCCCTCGCGATCGCGAAGGCTAGAACGTGATGCGCCCGACCATCCTTCCCTTCTATATGAATGCTAGTCCCTGTAAGTGAACGCGAACGCTATACCTCCTCAAGCTATGTGAACACGACATGCCCATCCCGACAAGAAGAAAAAAACTCACCTGCCACCAAATACCCTCTGTGATCGCGACTCTCCTTCCAAGATCATGATGAAAAAGAGTTCACGCCCGAAGAAAGTTGATGCAAAACAAGGAAAAATGGCCAGAAACGATCTGGAAACAGAATCGAGTCCACCAAGACCTCATCCAATCACACCAACCAATCTCAAAACATAACACAGACTTTCTCGAGGCCTCAGATTACATAAAACAACATCAAAACCACAAATCGGACCTCGATTCGAGCCTAAACTTTCAACTTCCAAAACTCATGCCGACCATATCAAATCAACTTGGGGTGGCCACAAATATTACATATAAGTCCCAAATGACACAACTAACCTATTCTCACTCTTGGAACTACAATCTGAACTCGATATCATCCAAGTCAACTCCCGATAAAACCTATGGACCTTCCAAACCTTCAACTTTCCAACTTTCACCAAAAAGTACCAAATCAACCTACAGGCCTCCAAATCCAAATCTGTATGCAAGCCTATGTCAAAAATGCCATACAAACCTAGTGGAGCCATCAAAATACCAGTCCAAGGTTGTCTACACTAAACTCAAATTCCAATCAACTCTTTCAACTAAGAACCCAACCTTTAGACCTGGTGTCCCAATTCAATCGAAATCTCCCCCGAAAATAGACCAACCGATCCCCCAAGTATCAAGATCATAAATACACTAATGTAAGGTTTTAAGTAGGGGAAACATGGTTAAAATACACAAAATAATTGGTCAGGTCGTTACATTATCCTTGATGACCCGAATGGCCACCGTAGTAACTCTATTGCGGTGGTGCACTAATAGGAGGCAAAGGTGCACATAATACTTGCTGCTCAAAAGGAGAACCATACTTGCTGCTAAATGAACCGGTTTGATAGGATGGCCTCTACCAAATGAACCCCTACCTCCAGACGAGTCACCACTGAAACCTCCGAAATGATAAGGCCTCTTCTACGATGTTGCCTCTCTACCTTGGCCACAAATCCTCTCGATCTGCCTAAAAATCTCCATAACTCGGGTAAAATAAATATCATCCTCATCCTCTCTAGCCATTTGTAGACTAATGTCATAAATAAGGCCACCAATAAATCTCAGCATCCTCTCCCTCTTAGTAGGGATAAAGATAGCTGCATGGCTTGATAAATCCCTGAGTTTGGTCTCATACTGAGTAACTGTCATGCTACCCTACTGAAGACGCTCAAATATACTACGAATGTCCTATCTCTGAGTGAAGGGGATTAACTTCTCTAAGAACAACTATGAGAACTAAGACCATGTGGGAGAAGGTGAACCTACTGGCCTGCAACGAACATACTCTTGCAATCGCCTCTAGGCAAAACCAGTCATCTAAAACACTATGAAATCAACTTTATTGGTATCCACTATACCCATGTTGCACAATATCTCATGATAACAGTCTAAGAAATCCTGGGGATCCTCAAAATGTCTACCACTAAGCTTAGGGGGAAACAACTTGGTAAACTTTTCCAACTTATGCAACCCCTTAGCTGACATTGCAGGCCTCTCCCCTGATTGTGTAGCAACAACATACTGAGCTACCCAACTAGTAGAACAGCTGGGGTCTGATACCCGTGAGCCATCTGCTCTGAAGTATGGGTGGCTAGGCTCCTACCCCAGCGCGAGAGATGGCTGGTGCCATATGGAACACACCAATTTGGATCACAGTCTCCATAAGACCCACCAATCAGATTAGGGTGTCCTGAATTATAGGGGTAGGAAAGAACCCCTCTAGGACCTGATCTTGTTCAACTGGAACGGTCGAAAATCCTACTCGATATGAGGATCGACAATAGGAGCTGTTGCACATGCTCTAGAAGATAGGTACGTACATCTCCGTACCGATCCTCAAGACTCTACTAAGCTTGCTCATGACTCGTGAGAGCTAGGCAACCTAGTTCTCTATTATCATCTTGTCACGACCCGAAATCTCAACCACGGGGCCATGATGGCGCCTGCCATCCGCTTGCTAGGCAAGAAAACATTAGCTAAAGAATTAACCCGTTTAATAATTTAAAATCAAGAAATTAAGAATTAAAAGCTGAAAAACTCTGAATACATATAGTGAATCCATAACTAATTATGTTTATGGTAATCCCGAAAACAAGGAGTCACAAGTACATAAGAGACTAGAATGTGACAAATATAGTCTGAAATGAAATACAACTGCTTGAAACAAGATAAACAACAAAACAAGATAGGAAGGGGACATAAGGGACTGCGAACGCTGTGTAACTCTACCTCAAGTCTCCTGGACAGATCTGATCGGAGTAATCTCTTCTATGCACTCCTAGGACCAATCCTGGGCCTACACAAGAAGTACAGAAGTGTAGTATGAGTAGAATCGACCCCATGCATTCAATAATTGCCGAGCCTAACATCGACCAAGTACTGACTAGGCTATGACAAGACATTTACTATAAACATGTGCGAATAATAAATAGAAAACAACAAAAATATAGAGAAAATAGATAAAACACGTATGAATGAAACCCGGAGGCCAACTAATAGAGGGCCCTAGAATAACATCATTTCATAACCTCACATCATAGTAAGGAAATAGAAAACAACAACTATAAACAATCATAAAACATCATACTACATTACGGCGCAAAACATGATCCTAATTTCAAATCAACATTTGTTGCAGCGAGCATTCCGATCCTAGTATCATTTCAATATATGTTGCAGCGTGCCACCCGTTCCCTTAAGCGAGTTATTTCCATTCTATTACAACGCACAACTCATTCCTGATATCATTTCAGTATCATTAACAACTCAATACAATAAATTCTGAAATCCCAACATAAAAAGGAAGCCAAAGCATATAAATCACCAAGGAACTACGAGTACAACTAGAGAACAACCAACAACTCAAATTAATAATGTATCCTCACATTGTAAGCCAACACGAACCTCGACAAGCCATTAACGCAAGAATAGACAAGGGCTCACACTATCGGATATAACTCAATAAAGTGCTACAAGTAAGGTAAAAGCAATAAAGGCAATTAAAAACATGAAATAGTGAAAATGTTCAATTAATACATGGGAGAGCGAGCATATAGTAAGTAAGCAAATATTGATCAAGAAATGAATATGCAGAAACAGGTAACAAATAAATGGCGGATAATAAGTAAGGCATAAATAACAAGTAATGACATATAGCAATCAAAGCGTGTAATGAGATATAGTATGGAATAAATGATGACATAATGATAAATAGCCCACCCTGCATGCTTTAACCCATAACAGTGATACACCTTGCATATACGTCGTTACCACACATAATTCACGTAGCAAATAGACCCAAAAAGTCTTAATATCCTCAAGTCAAAGGTAGCCACAAGTACCTCTTTTCGTCAAATCCAAAATCAACTACGGCTTTTACTTTATAAAAACCTCCAAACCGACCGAACCCAACCAAATATCATTCAGGAAATCCAAAATAGGCTTTAGAAACTACCCACGAATGAAAAAAGTTCAATCTCTAACTAAATTGAAAAGTCACCTAAAGTCAACCCCGTGCCCATTCATCCCCGAGCCCTTTTATTCAATTTGTTTCTAAATCCGACCTGAATTCGAGGTATAAATCTTAATCTTACAAAAAATTTAAATTCTATCCAAAACCCCTAATTTCTACTTTGAAATTCATAAATTTGACGTTAAAATTCGTGGAAAAGTAGATGAAATTGATTGAAAACTAGTTAAGGTTGCTTACAATAAATTTTTGGAAGAAAAGCTCTCAAGAAATTTCCTCAATGTAGGCTAGGGTTGAGAAATAGTGTAAAATCAGCTAAGTTGCGATTTTTTAAACTTTTTCCCAGTTGTAGATATTGAATTGCTAACCCTTGTTCGCAATTGCGATGCCCGCAAATGCGGACAACTGTCGGTAAATGCGTACAATTCCACAGACCTTCAAAAGAAAAAAATGCGATATATACCTCGCATTTGCGAAGTCCCCATCCATCGCAAATATGGATAGAAAATTCCCCGTCATCGCAAAAGCGACAAAATGGTCTAAAATGCAGACTTTCGCCAGATCGTAAATGCGATGAATTCTTTACAAAAGAAATAACATTCCCTAGTTCCTTTTTAAAATTTGCAAGACTAACATTGCAAATGTGAGGCTTGCAATTGAGACCTGGTCTTTGCAAATGCGAGACCTGCAACTCACACCAGCAACATACTTGCAGTAGTAGTTCTAAAATCGACCAAAGCTCATCCGAAACTCACCCGGTCCCTCGGGCTCCAATCCGAACATGAACATAAGTGTAATCACATCATACAAACTCTATCCCTACCTCAAATCATCAAAATAACATCAAAAATCAAGAATCAATCATCAAAACTCAAGATTTCAAGTTTAAAATGAAAGTTTCTAATCTTTCACATAATGCGCCAAAACACCCTCGGGTCGCTCGGGACCCCAACTAAGCATGTTTACTCATTCAAAAATATCATACAAACCTACTGGAATCATCAAAATACCGATCCAAGGTCATTTACCAAAAATGTTGACCGTGGTCATCTCAAACCTTATTTTATGTTAAAAATCACATTTTTTTAAAAACACTTGATGCATAAACTTTTTGAAAAATGACACGGACAAAGAACGCAAGTCATAAATCATCGTATTAAGCTATGAGAGGTATCAAAACGTAGAAAAAGATGCTAGTGCGCAAAACGACCTATCGAGTCGTCACACAAATGAACCAGTTCCCACAACTAGAAATCCACATGCCATAATTGCTAAAATGTTGGGAAGAGTCCTACATTTTTTAACTGACACACCAAATAGGATTCGACCTCTAGTTTCAAAAGATAGCGTTCCATACTCAAACTCTATCCCCTTCACATTTTAAATTTATTTCTCTTTTTCTCTAAGTTCGAAAGACAGAACTTCAAAATCTTAAATTCTTCTCCAAAGCATTTAAAATTAAAAAATGTCCCACAACTGTAAAACCTCCAAGATCTCCAAAATATCCATCATCCCTTCTTTTCCAGTGAAAGAACAATTATCCCCACCATTACTGTAACGATCTCGCCGGTCGTTCTGTGAGATTAGCCCTGTTTTCCCCCTTTCTGCTTTATCATATGTTTCTTAGCCTATTTATGTTGTGTCGGGTCAGTTGGTTCATTTTCGGAGTGGTCGTGGTGAGAATTGAGACACTTAGTCTCTTAAATTAGCTTAATAGTTGAGAAAAAGTCAACTGAGAGTTGACTTATTGGTAAACGACCTCGGAATGCAGATTTTATGGTTCGGATAGCTTCTTTAGGTAACTTGGGACTTATGAGCATGTTTGGAATGAAGTGTTGATGTTCGGTGTAGAATTAGGCTTGAATTGGCGAAAGTTAGTTTTTGGCGATTTCCCATCGGCAGTGGAAAAAAGGCTATCGGGGTCGTAATGGAATTCTGACAGTTGGAGCAGGTTCGTAATGTCATTTTGGATATGTGTACAAATTTTTAGGTCAATCAGATGTGTTTTGGTTGGTTTCAGCACCATTGGCAAAATTTAGAAGTTTCAAAGTTCATAGGCTTGAATTTGATGTAATTTTGATGTTTTCGTGTTGTTTTTGGTGTTTTCGAAGGCTCGACTAAGTCTGAATAAGGTTATGGATTGTGATGGCATGTTTGGTTGAGGTCCCGAGGGCCTCGGGTGTGTTTTGACAGGTTAACAGATCAAATTTGGATGTTGGAAGTTGCAAATTCTGCTAGTGTTCTGTTCTGGTGTCCTTCTATGCGATCGCGTGCGTAAGAATACGATCGCATAGGTAAGGTCCGCATGGGTGGAGGCTGCAATCGTGTTTAGTGGGTTCTGTGTGCAGTGCGATCGTGTGGGTAAGGTCCGCGATCGCATAGGGTGTTCTGACGCGCGTGAGGGGATCTGTGTTTGAGCTATGCAAACGCTTGTGTTTTTACGCGAATGCATTCAGAGGGCTGGTATGTGCATCATGAACACATCGCTGGGAGTGCGATCGCACTGAGGAAAAATAAATGGCTGGGCGGAATGTTTTAAAGGCCATTTGTGCGAGATTAACTCATTTCTTTCCTCCATTTGTGAATGAGTTGAGAGCTATTTGAGAGGGATTTGAAGGAGAAATCAAGGGAATCACTTGGAGGTAAGGTTTTCAGCTTCATAGCTCATTTATATGTCGCTTTCTAAGTAATTAAACCGGAAAATTGTTGGAATTAAACCCAAATTTGGGGAAGAAGGTGCATGGAAATTGAGATTTTCTTTTGAGGTTTTGAGTGGGCAATTGTGGTCCGATTATTGTGTTATTGGTATGTATAGAATCGTTAGAGGACGAGGATTATAGTGATGTAAATTTTATCAAATTCCGTGATGTGGGCCGGGGGCTCGGGTTTGGCCGAATTTCGAGATTTTTGTATAAATTAATAGTTTTCGATTGGGTTGTGTTCCTTTAGCATATATTGATGATATTAAACTGGTTTTGGTTAGATTCAGAGCAATCAGGAGCCAATTTGAGGGGCAAGAGCATTACGTACTAGTATCGTGCCCCGGTAGAGGTAAGTAATGGCTATAAATCTTGTCCTGAGGGTATGAAACCCCAGACTCCATATTTCTCACTATTTTTAGAATGGTGCACATGTCGAATGACGAGTATGTGGAGCGCATTGATTTTTGGATTGGACTTGGTCCTCTCCGCGACAACTATTGAGCTGCGTATTTTATTCTATATCATATGTTAAATTGTGTTCTAAAGACTATTGCTATATTTGGATTATAAGCCATGTTTGGGGCCTCGTGCCGACTTGTTTTAGACCCCTTTGGGGGCTTTTTACTGCTATTACCTCACTGTTGATACATGATTTACACTCAGTCATATTGTGATTACTGTTTTCGAAACTCAGCCTTATTTACACTATTTTGAGATATAAAATGATGTTTTGGGTCGAGTACCCCGTATTACTGATACGCCCGAGGGGATTTTGAGAGGTTCTGACTGAGTGAGGCCAAGGTCCTGATTTGTGAGGATATGATACAGCACTAGGTGGCTTGATATTAGCGCTTGGGCTGAAGGAGCCCCTCCGGAGTCTGCACCCCCAGTGAGCGCAGGTACCTACTGAGTGCTGAATGCTGAGTGTTGAGTGCTGAGTGCCGAGTGCCGAGTGCCGAGTGCCGAGTGCCGAGTGCCGAGTGCCGAGTGCCGAGTGATGAGTGATTAGGAGGCATGAGTAACAGTGAGGTTGCCCGAGGGGCTGATACTGAGTGGCTGTGAGGTGCTGAATGATGTTCTGGCCGAGGGGCGATTTTTGATTCATGTTTTTTCCCGAGAGGCTACTCATGATTTATTTCATTTTACACTAAATCCTTCAGTTATTTTTATTTCTGAAATTGTTGGAAAAACACACTTTTCGAAGGATTTTTCTGAAGTTGG
Source organism: Nicotiana knightiana (assembly GCA_005239525.1). Classification (NCBI taxonomy): domain Eukaryota; kingdom Viridiplantae; phylum Streptophyta; class Magnoliopsida; order Solanales; family Solanaceae; genus Nicotiana; species Nicotiana knightiana. The sequence goes on from ML372409.1 coordinate 153,246, forward strand.
TTTTAAGGCATGATGATTTCATATATCTATGTATATAGTATTGGAAAGAAAGGTTGTGCATATTGTTAATTGATGATATTGATCTTTATGTGTTTCTTGCCGCTTAAACTTGATTTATTTTCATTACTACTGAGTTGGCGTACTCACATTACTCCCTGTATGCAGATACCGAGCGTTAGCCACCTATTCCGTGCGGAGCCGGAGTTCTGGATATAGGGGTAGTTGTTCAGTTTCCGCAGCATCACTGTTTTCCCTTCTTTTGTTGTACCTAGCTATTTGTTCGGAGGTTTTGAATTATAATAGTATACCTTGTGGCATATTTTTCTTAGATGCTCATGCATGTTGGCTTCGGGTTTTGGGGTTGGTTGGACTGTTTAACTGTTTATTTTTCCTAATGAATTCTGAAATTTTATATCCTTTATGAAATGCTTGGAAATGAGTTGGGATTTTTGGAAAGAAACTGTAATTTTGTGAATTGGCTAGCCTAGTTCCACGATAGGCGCCATCACGACCGATTTAGGATTTGGGGTCGTGACAATCACCCACTATATAGCCACACAAATACCTAAAAATTATAACATCAAGAGTTTTGCTCGCAAAATAGTAGAAATCAAAGCAAAGAAGAGTAATTAAGTAAGAAACTAAAATCAAGTCAAGTAGAATAACCCCTTATTCTAAGGAATCATTGCAGTCTACGGCTGAGGGGAAACACTAGTTTCATCTTAAACTGAAAAGTTAATCTCTGTGGTCTCTAACCCTATAGTTGAGTCTGTAGAAGGAAGATATCCTTAAACTCGATGTGTGTTAGTTGAGTATGTGATTATTACTGAAAAGGAGGATGCTGATAGTGCATATGTTATTGATGATAAAAATGAAAAGGACCAGAGCGAGGGTGTTGAGGCAGATGTTAGAGTAAGAGAAGAAAAGGAATAAGTGGTTGGATGTGACCCACCTACCGTTATAGATTCGATGAGCAAACAGGTGCAATGGTTATCTATAGAGCAGAGAGTGTTGATGAGGGTGCTATGGATTGTAGTATAGGGATAGAATCACAAGTTGATGGGTTAGGTGATAATAGTGCAACGGAAGGGCTTGTTGAGATGAGGGAATGAGTTTGGGAACCAAATCCTTCGCTTGTTGAGGGAAGTTTAGAGCCTCTTCATGATCTTCCACAAAAAGTGTCGGATAGTTACAACCTTAGAAGAAGAAGAATAAGAAGAGTAAAGGTGGAAAGACTCCTAGAGAGAGTATGACTAGAACTAACAGAAAGGCTTCTCCTTCTATCTCTATAGAAATACCTCCCCCAAAAGGAAGAATTACAAGGATTCAGAAGAAGCAAAGCGACACTAATTTGACTAATGTCGCAATTGAGAGTGCCAATAAACCTGTTGAGAAAAAAGAAAGGAAAAAGGTTGGTGAGCCAAGTGAAGTGGTCTAGGTTGAGGAGATGGAACTGATTCTTGAAGATGAGGACGTGGAAGCACCTGCCCCTAGTTCAAAAAAGAGAAAGACATCTCAGAAGAAGTCTCGACAAACAAACGATGAAGCATATAGATCCGTTGTTTTTAAAGTAACTAGGTCCCCCCAAAAGGGAAAGAAAGCTCAAGTAGTGGAAGAAAAGAGTGAAGAACTATTATTGACGAGGACAAGAACCTGAGGGTCCAAAAAAGAACCATTTTGAATGGGAGGCTTCTTTGAGATATTGAGAAAAAAAGAAGGGTTCAGTTGTTAGAAAAGCTGGAGATGTAGGACTTGAAGGACATAATTCTTCTAGTTGAAGGTAGATCGACTAAGGACAAGATAATTTAGCTCTTTGTAAATTGTGAGCTGAATGAGGGGAGAGTCACCAATGAAGTTAAGGGAGTAAGGATCATCTTTGATGACAAGGAGCTCGTGGACATTCTATATATACCTGTTGTGGGGTATAATGATTACACCAAGTTGAAATGGTCATGTCTAGACGATCTTCCTAATTATCTACTAATTACTAGAAAGTTTGCAAATGAGATAAAGGAATAACAATCTAAATAAGTATACAAGAGTGAAAAAAGCTCTTTCAAGAGGTGCCTTTTGAGCTTGTGCACAATGTGGTTCTTCCTAAGCAAGAAATGAGGCATCAACAAAACTTCATGGACATAGTCCTTATGCAACTGTTGGAAGTAGGAAGAAAATTAATTATCAAAGATTTATGATCCAGTTTCTTCATTGGGTCGCTTATTGGAACAAAACTTCCCTACGACTTTATCCTGAATATTGTGCTTGAATCTTTGTCCCTCTCAAGAAATAGGATGTTTGCAATAGCAAGGATTACTCTAGGGATGTAACATTAACATGTTGTGACTATCAAGTCCAGGATGCCCTCAAAGAACATAATATATATGAGAGTTCCCAAGAACAACTGGGTTAGGGTATTGGAGCAAGATAGAAAGGTGAAGGATGCTAAAATTAAGAGGCTAGAGGGAAGACTTGCTGAAGTAAAGGTTGAGAGGGATCCTCTCAAGGTTGAGTTGGAAAAAGAGAAGGAGAAGAATGGTGGTATTCTCCAAAATATGCTGAAACCGCTTTAATCCAAGAATTAAGATCATGGTCCTTCCCAATCTTAAACCCTTTCTAGCCAAGTAGTAACAAGTCCTTTCTAATACCCCAATTGTTTATTTTAGTCATGGTTCTTTTCTGCTTATTTCCCTTTATGCTCTATAGTAGGATACTATCCATTAATGACGGTTGTATTTTTCTCAAAATGTTTGATGTTGATATTCTTAGATTACTAATATCCATAGATTAAAGATAGAGAAATTTGAATCCATGATTGTATTTGTACTAGCCCCAGTAGCCATGAGTAATATTTGCTAAAATTTAATTACTTAACATAATTATGCAACTTTTTCATGATGCCAAAAGGGGGATTTACATGTTGTTCTTTTTCTTAGGAATAGTGATGTTCTATAACTAATGAACCCGATCCTTGATGATTTGTGATTTTAAGTGGAAAGTATTCAAATTTTGTTATTGATGTTGACCTGAGTTTAAACAGATTCTATGAGTCTGAATTGTCATCGTAAAAAATGAGCAAAGTGCTGACTTGAGAATTATAAGTTTTGATGATTTGATAAAAAAACACATTCATTAACCAGATTCATAGATACTATATACATGTTACAATTGGAAACAAGCAAAAGATATGCACGTGAAAGGGATACGCATAGGTGGTTTATTTATGGTAAATCAGAACGAAAAAATTGATTGTGTGATAAGGAGAATAACTCCTTACTTGAAGAGAACTTAATCAAGGATAATAAAAGAGTTAGAGGTTTATGTTAATTAGAACACTTCCACCAAGAAAGAGTAAAGAAATAGACCTCTAGTTACTCTTTATTTTATAACTCTATATATCAACATTTATTCCCTGGTTACAATCACTCACACATACTAAGTTAAGCAAGAATTGGGAGAAAAATAGTAAGAAATATTGTGAGCAACTCCTGTGAGATTCTAGAATGCGATTCTAAAGTTACATGAACCAAATTAAAGAACCAGTTCCTTAAAGAGCTTTATGTGTCTGTCTTTCTTTCTAGTTTGAAGTGTAGTAGGCATTTTGAGTTGTACCTTTTAGCTTTTATTAGAATCAATTATACTACATACTTGAGTTATTATTTCAAGTTTGAGTTAACTTGAATTAGTCACAACAACCTTCAGTGTGTTGTCACAAGAGTTAGAGTTTAATCCTTAAGTTTGCAAGAGTTTTGTAAACATTATTTTAGCTCAGAGTTTAGGGAAGTGCGTGGAAAAAAATCCTATTAGGTAGTAGGTCATGATTTTTCACCTTATGAGCCGGATGTTTTAGACGTAAAATTATTGTATTTTTTATTTTTTGCATTACTATATTCTGCAACTATGATCTAAGGAACACATTGAAAAACTAGGTCCTTTAATAATCTAGTGCACGCGAAAATTTGGTACCACACAATCCTCTCCCTATGTGATATATATATATATATATATATATATATATATCCCGGACCCCAACCAAACGTGCGTGCGAGTCCAAAAATAATCATACAAACCTACATGAATCGTCCAAATACTGATCCGAGGTCGTTCACAAAAAACGTAGACCGTGATCAACTCTAGCCTCATTTTAAGTCAAAAATCACTTTTTCTGTAAAATTGTACATGAAAAATTTTCAAAAAATAACACAGACCATGCAGGTTTTCATGTAAAATTATATATATATAACTTGCATGCGTGGTCTGTGTTATTTTTTGAAAAGTTTTAATGTAAAATTTTACAGAAAAAGTGATTTTGACTTAAAATGAGGCTAGAGTTGATCACAGTCTACGTTTTTGGTAAATGACCTCGAATCGGTATTTTTACCATTCATGTATTTTTGTATGATTATTTTTTGACTCGTACGCACGTTTGGTTGGGGTCCGGGGTGGCCCGAACGCATCTCGGCATTATGTGAAAAATTGGAAAAATGAATTTCAAAGTTGAAATTTTGAGTTTTGGTGATCGATTCTTGATATTTGATGTTATTTTGATTATTTCAGTTAACAATAGAGCTTGTATGATGTTATTACACTTGTATGCATGTTCAGATTGCGGCAGTAGGGGCTCGGAAGAGTTTCAGATGTGTTTTGGATAGGAAATGACTTTTGATGCAATATTTGGTCAGATAAGCTGTAGGTCTCGCAAATGCGAGCTTCACTTTTGCAGAGTCAGGCTCGCATTTGTGGAATATGGTCTGGGTGTGAGGACTTCGCAATTGTGAATTCAGGGTTGTATTTGACGATGGTTGGGTTCCACTTTTGCGATCAAATTGTCGCTTTTGCGACTGGGGTAGGAATAGAGGGATTCACAAATGCGAAGTTAGGACCGTTTCTATGATAGGTGGGACTTCGCGAATGTGAAGTTATGGGTCGCAAATGAAACATCACAGGGCACATAGGTTGTTCTCTTTTGTGAACACGTGTTCACTTTTGTGAACATCGCCACTATGAGCAAGAGTTCACAATTGCAATGTCTGCAGTAGGAGTAATGTCATGACCTAATTCCCACCGTAGGCTGTGATGGCGCTCAACATCACTGCTAGGGAAACCAACGGTGAACCATCAATTTTATTATTCATCAACATTATGAACACATAATCGACCCAAGATATGCAGAACAATATCATCACCGATTGTAACCTCCTTGGCGTCACCCCATTACACCATCTCTATAAGGACCAGCAAGTGCGGATCATCATGCTGACGAACGTTAATCCGCTCGAATAAAGAAGACCGATCCACAACACATGCAAGAACCAGGCTGGGCTCTGAAATATCCAGCCTCACCAGACGGTTTGCTAAGAACTGAATGTCTAAAACCAATGGCCTCTCCTCTATTGAAATGAATGCCAAACTATCCATACTCTTGACCTATCTGCTCAAGGCATCTGCAACCATATTCGCCTTGCCCAGATTATAAAGGATGGTAATATCATAAATCTTAAGCAACTCAAGCCACCTGCGTTGCGTGAGATTAAGATCCCTCTAGATAATGCCTCCAGATTTTTAGAGCATGAACTATCGCAGTCAACACAAAAATAATGCATAGTGTAATTGTTCTCATGTGGATTCAACTGACTTGAAGCATACTCAAGAACTCGTCCCTCCTGCATCAATACATAACCCAAAATGACGCCTGTAGTGTCGTAATACACAGTATACATCCCTGAACTGGAGGGGAAACCCTACACTGGTGTTGTAGTGAAAACGGTCTTGAGCTTTTGAAATATCGCCTCGTAATTATCAGACCATGGGAACATATCCCCCTTTTGGGTCAATCTAGTCAAAGGAGCTAGAGTAAATGAGAAACCCTCCACAAACCGACGATAAAACCTGCTAACCCCAACTAACTCCTGATCTTGATAACTGTGGTAGGATGCGGCCAACTATAAACTGCCTCGACCTTCCTTGGATCCACCTTAATACCCTTACCGAATACCACATGCCCCAAGAAAGCCACAAAATCTAATTAGAACTTGTACTTGGAGAACAACATAATGTTTTTATTCTCGCAAGGTCTGAAGCATTATCCTCGAATGTTCCTCGTTCTCCTCCATATTATGCTAATAGATCAATATGTCATCAATGAAGAAAATGACAAATGAGTCAAGATATAGCCTGTAAACATAATACAATCAAATCTATAAATGTCGTCAGGGCATTAATCAAGCCGAAGGACATCACTAGAAAGTCATAGTGCACATATCTAGTTTAGAAAGCCATCTCCGGAATATCCGAAGCATGAATCCTCAGCTGATGATACCAAGATCTCAAAGCGAGCCTCGAGAACAGTCTAGCACCCTACAACAGATCAAACAAACAATTATTGTACGACAAAGGGTACTTATTCGTGATGATTACTTTGTTTAGCTGCCGGTAATCAATGCACATCCGCATACTCCCATCCTTCTTCTTCACAAATAATACTGGCATACCCCCAAGGAGACACACTCGATCTAATTAACCCCTTCTCGAGCCTGTAGCTACTACTTCAACTTCCTTAACAACATTGGAGCTATATGATAAGGTAGAATAGAGATATCCTGGATTCTTGACACCAAATCAATGCCGAAATCGATATCACAATACGATGGCATGCCTAGTAAATCAATCAGAGAACTCCCGCCCACGAGAACTGAATATATCGTAGGAGTCTCCACAACAGTATCTTGAACAGGCCAGATGGGCCAAAACTCGTTCTCGAACGTATGTCGAGCCTTCAAGAAAGAGATAACCTGACTAGATGTACTAATAGATGAGCCTATCCACTCCAACCTAGGCAACTCTAACATCGCCAAGGTAATAGTATTGGAACAAAAATCAAGAACGGCATGGTACAGACACAACCAGTCCATGCCCAGGATGACCTCAAATACAGTCACATTAATCAATAGAAGATCCGCTCTGGTGTCATAACCACAGAAAGTCACTACGCATGACTGGTAAACCTGATGCACAACAACAAAATCACACACCAGTGTGGATACATATACAGGAACACCCAAGGACATAAGAGATACATCTACTTAAGGAGAAAATAGAGAAGAGAAAAAGGAATAAGCATGACTTCGTTTGAATAGTACCAAAGCATCCCTACATCAGATAGAGATAATACTTGTGATCATGGCATCAGAAGCTACTGCATCTGCTCTGGCTCATAGAATCTAGCTAGAGCTCCACCTGTCTCGCCTCCACCTCTAAGGATACCCCGACCCATCTGCCCTATTCCTCTGGCCGGCCGAATGGGTGTGCGGAAGCTGGTGCAGTAATCATAGGTTGATGGACCTGATGTACCACCTTGCCCCGAAGCTGGGGAAAACTGTCCTTACATGACCAAGCCCCCCGCACTCGAAGTAGCCTCGCGGTGTGGAAAACTGCTGACTCTAGGTATTACCCCGATGACCTGAATGCCTACTGGAGGAAACTTGAATAACTTCTGGACCATATGTGCTCTATGGAATGGCGCTGAAGTAACGCCACATATAAGCAACCCGAGCAGGCAATGGTGCTGAATACGTGGGCCTTCTTGGCTAGCCCCTCATGAACTAACCTCTACCCCCAGACCAGGTGCTGCTGAATCAACTAGAATGCCAAGGTCGTTTATCCCTTGATGTCAACTCTTCCCTGGTTGCGGATACGCGCGATCCTCCGAGCTATCTCCAGAACCTGATTGTCAGGAGTCCCCATCTGTGCTTCTCGGGCCATAGAAACCTGAATCTCATAGTGTAAGCCCGCAACAAACCTCCGTACTTTCTCTGTATCTCTGGGGACTATGATAATTGCACAATGAGACAACTCTGAGAATTTCTCCTGATAATCAGTTACGAACATCTGACCTTGCTGGAGCCGCTCGAATTGACCCACTAACTCTTACATTTGTGAGGGTGGAATATACCTCTCCAAGAAGAGATGTGTGAACTGGTCGCAAGTCAAGGGAGGTGAACCTACTGGCCTACTCCGGAGATAAGACTGCCACCATTTGCGAGCCTTCCCCTATAACTGAAATTTGGTGAAGTCCACCCTGTTGGATTCTACAACCCCATATTATGCAGCCTCTCCCTACAACGATCAATAAAATATTGTGGGTCCTCTGACTGATTTCCATGAAAGACAGAATGATGAATCCTAGTCCATTTGTCCAACCACTTCTACTTCTCAACTGTCGCAGCCAGTTACCTAGGGTCTGATACACAACAGCAACCTGCCCTAGTGCACTAGCAGTAAGGGTCTTTGCTCCTCCTCTAGCCTGAGATATGGTTAGATCTGCTAGAAATAGTCCTACCCGAGTCATATAATCCATGAACCGCAATATATGACCCATGGCCTCCATAATTCTCAGTGCGGTCATAAAGTCTGTGGGGGCCAGCTCAGTTGTAGTAACCTCATCATGCTCCTCAATAACAAGATCCTCTACCAGATCCAATGGTGTTACTACAAGAGAAACTCTAGGATGCCCTCGTCCTCTAGCAGGAGGTGTGGCCCTCCCTCGACCTCTACTTCTACCTCTGACGGTTGGGCGAGCAGCCTCTATGCCACCAGGTACAATGGTCGTGCGCATTCTCACCATTTGTGAGAGAATAAAGTAAATATACTTAGCACAATATCAACTGCACAGTAGAAGATGAAGCGAGAGAGAGGTTTTTTATCACCTTATAGCCTCTCGAAGATAAGTACGGACGTCTCCACACTTATCCACAAGAATCTACTAGGCTTGCTTAAGACTCATGAGACCTATATGAACCCTGTGCTTTGATACCAAGATGTCACGACCCAATTCCCACCATAGGTCGTGATGGAACCCAACGTCGCCATTAGGCAATCCAACAGAGAATCATCAACTTAATTATCCATCTTAAAATATTGTGTTTCATTAAATTAATAAATTCAAGTGAAGGAACCATAGAGACATACTTACGTTCTTACTAATCCATAAAGTATAAATGGAATGTAAAACGAAATGATGATAATATTGGGTAATACCATAATCATCTACTAGAAATTTCCAAAACCTAGTGTTACAAGTGCACGAGCAATCTAGTAAAATATACAAATCACCACACCTATTGTCAAGAATAAAATAGACAGAAATGAAAAATATAACAAGAAGGAAACTCCGATTGTTGCAGATCGAGGCATTGATAACACCTCACAACTAAGTCTCCGGATAGTTCGTATGCATGCCCGGATGACCTCCTGAAGTACCTGCCTTAGTACGTGCACAATTAGTGCAGGCGTGTAGTATGAGTAAGTATATCGACGCGTACCCTGTAAGTATCTAGTCAAACCTCGAAGAAGTATTGACAAGGTGTCGACATCAACACATACGAGTTGTCCAATAAATAAAGTGCATGAAACATACATCGACATAGAACACGATAAATAACAATGAAATAAGTAACTGTAACTAACATGATCCTTCAACGTAAGAATAATATATAACCCTCAAATACCAGGTGCTATCTCAAGCAGATAAGGAACATCAAGTAAATGTCAAGTCTCAAGTCAAGAAAGAGATCTCATGTATATTCTGACTCATAGCGATATTACGTACGATTTAGCCGAGGTCGGATGGCCCCATCACTAATAATAGTGTACATTTTTGATGTTGTACGACCCGATCCATAAATACATCTCGAATAAACTCCCGAGGTCGTACGACCCCATCCATAATGTTATTTCATAGCACTATCGAGACATATGACCCGATCCACAAGAATAGAGAAACTTTCTGAAGTACGAGTCACATAAATACAACACAAGGATAGGAACATAAAGAAAGACAGATTTTCACCGCCATTCAAGCATCCCACCAAAATTTAATGTAAAGAGGCTCGGTCTAACATAATTTCTAATCCAATCTCAATTATAAATTTAGAAATAAAAATAACATGTTTAATTAAAATAGTACAAATATTATATGGTAAATGTCGCGCCTCGAACCTGGGGGACGATAATGGCACCCGGTGCCTCACCTAACCTTGCGTACCAACTTGCAACTAAGGGATACTGAACATATAATGTCATACTTTGTCCAAGGGTCACAGTGCAAGACAATTGCGAGTGCTGACTAAACAACAATATAAAGCTGGGCCGACAAGGACGTCAAAACTACTACGGCTGGCAAAACAACAAAATATACAAAAAGGCCTACAAACCCAACATACTGCACTAACTGATAGGATATGTCTACTAGCCTCTACTGATGGACATACTGTGATTGGAACAGGGCCCCGACATACTCATAACATATATACATACATACACAAGATGTATATAAAGCTCTAGACCCGGCAACTCTGAATGGCATGGAGCTTATCGATCAAGCTGAACTCGGGCAACACCTAATGAGGAGGTATACTCGTCTATCTGTCTGAACCTGCACACACGAAATGCAGCTCCCCCAGAAAAGGGACGTCAGTACGAAATAATGTACCGAGTATGTAAGGAAATATACTGAAAGCTGAAACTGAACTGATAATATAATAACTAAAAGTAACTGGGAGTCAAAGATAATCTGAAGATATGCTCACCTGCTTATACTTACTCAACTTTCTCAATATAGTAAGTAAAATAGTTTTTCGGCCTTATAAGGCTCGGTATATATAACTGCTCTGCCTATTAGGCTCCCTCATAGGAGCTTGGCCATACTATGCTCTGTATCTCGGCCAACTGGGCTCGCTCATAGGTGCTCGGCCATAGTAGGCTCGGTATATAACTTACCATCTGATAAGATGTTCCCCAATAGGGGCCTGCCCACCGATTATAGCTCGATGGTGGTGAAAATACTGTGATACTGTATATATATATATGAACCCCGTGCTCTCTTGACTGGAAGAAGACAATACTCAATTGAATACGAAGTCCTGATAAGGGAGAATACTATAACTTATGAGGATAGGAAAATTTACATAAATTCCGGAATATGAATTTCTCTTTAGGTCTCGTTATTAAACACATGTAGTAACAAGATCATGCCAAAATGAAGGAAGGGCTTAGACTTAACATACCTTAGCCAATTATCTTGACAATCCCTCTAACACACGTTAATTGCGACAACACGTAACGGTGGATCGAAGTAGGGGAAAATCCGTATGATATTCTTGAGAAGAATTGCAACATACTTCCTTAGAATCACAAAATCCCGTTGCTATTACGCATCGTAACTTTTCATGAAAGTATTTGAAGCAAATAATGTTTCCTAAGCATTGTAAATGATTTATTAGGAAATCTTGATCTCCATTCGTAAGTGTCTTACTTAAAAATATATGAACGTCCTTTACATTTACGATTTGTGGGCCCATTTGCATAATGTCTAAGCCACATATATTCTCTTAAAATGAAACCTTGAATTGAGAATTAAGACTCATTATTAATGCCTCCTTGGGCTGCCATATTGAGGGGGGGGGTGTGTGTTACACTTACCCATAAATTCACCCCTTTCCCTAATCAACTTATTAATCTCCCACTAATTCAATAATTAACGAATTACCCACATAATTAAGAATTATCTGAAATTACTTATAACAGTACTCACCTTCAACATACCTTATACATCTTAATATCATGGTTATGTAGTACCTTGTATGGAACTAGTCCATAAATACAGGGTATTATAGCTTGTACCGTATTTTATCCCAAATTGCCAAATTTCGACAAAACTCATTTTCTTCAATTTTCTTACCCTCTCACCTTCACGAATTTATTTATCACCTTTTTGAAATAGCATAATATTTTTAACCTCAAAATAATCTCATTAACCTTGAATTGAGAATTAAGACTCATTATTAATGCCTCCTTGGGCTGCCACATTGAGGGGGGGGGGGTGTGTGTGTTACACTTACCCATAAATTCACCCCTTTCCCTAATCAACTTATTAATCTCCCACTAATTCAATAATTAATGAATTACCCACATAATTAAGAATTATCTGAAATTACTTATAATAGTACTCACCTTCAACATACCTTATACATCTTAATATCATGGTTATGTAGTACCTTGTATGGAACTAGTCCATAAATACGGGGTATTATAGCTTGTACCGTATTTTATCCCAAATTGCCAAATTTCGACAAAACTCATTTTCTTCAATTTTCTTACCCTCTCACCTTCACGGATTTATTTATCACCTTTTTGAAATAGCATAATAGTTTTAACCTCAAAATAATCTCATTAACCTTGAATTGAGAATTAAGACTCATTATTAATGCCTCCTTGGGCTGCCACATTGAGGGGGGGGGGTGTTACACTTACCCATAAATTCACCCCTTTCCCTAATCAACTTATTAATCTCCCACTAATTCAATAATTAACGAATTACCCACATAATTAAGAATTATCTGAAATTACTTATAATAGTACTCACCTTCAACATACCTTATACATCTTAATATCATGGTTATGTAGTACCTTGTATGGAACTAGTCCATAAATACGGGGTATTATAGCTTGTACCGTATTTTATCCCAAATTGCCAAATTTTGACAAAACTTATTTTCTTCAATTTTCTTACCCTCTCACCTTCACGGATTTATTTATCACCTTTTTGAAATAGCATAATAGTTTTAACCTCAAAATAATCTCATTAACCTTGAATTGAGAATTAAGACTCATTATTAATGCCTCCTTGGGCTGCCACATTGAGGGGGGGGGGTGTTACACTTACCCATAAATTCACCCCTTTCCCTAATCAACTTATTAATCTCCCACTAATTCAATAATTAACGAATTACCCACATAATTAAGAATTATCTGAAATTACTTATAATAGTGCTCACCTTCAACATACCTTATACATCTTAATATCATGGTTATGTAGTACCTTGTATGGAACTAGTCCATAAATACGGGGTATTATAGCTTGTACCGTATTTTATCCCAAATTGCCAAATTTCGACAAAACTCATTTTCTTCAATTTTCTTACCCTCTCACCTTCACGGATTTATTTATCACCTTTTTGAAATAGCATAATAGTTTTAACCTCAAAATAATCTCATTCCCGAGCTTGCATCGAGTGATTTATGATGAAACTTTATGTCCGCAAATACGGGATGTAACATCCCATTCCCGAGCTTTCATCAATTCACTTATGGCATACTTTCATGTACAAAAATATGTGGTGTAACATCATTCCCCCCTTTGGAACATTCATCCTAGAATGTTGACTGATGCACTTATCCCCCCTTTAGTACTCTCCTTGCCACCTAGGCAACCGTTTTGTGAATAAATCCAACGGCTAGGGCATTCCCCCCTTTAGTCCTATTTCTCACACCAAGACTCGTGGTCTGAATCCTTCTAATCTTGTAACTGTTGTTACCTTCTATCATGCAGCCTGTACGACTCTGACCTTGTAAGTGCGCCTATGCGACTCTTTTTTTCCCTCCAGCTTCTAGCCCATCTATAGGCCTCACTTTGTAAACATATACAGAGCTTTACAATATGTCCCTCTGGGCATCTATAGTTATACTGAAGTACTTGACTCGGTACTTTGTCGAACTTACGAATATTGCTATATCTTGTTTCACAGACCCAGTTATCTATCCGTATGACTTTACTGCATCTAGATAGATCATACTATAGCATGACTCTTACTTCAATTTATCGTTACTGAGCTTTGCTAACAAACTTCAGGTTACATTCGTTGCTTATCCCATGTTTATAAATCTATGTCTTTTAATACTTCCTCATTATTGTTCATCTTAAGAGTGAAGGCCTAATATCACCTCATACTTTGTGAGTTTTTTCCATCCTTTATTGATTCACCTTAATGTTGATCTATCATCTACCACTGATAACTTGATCTCTTATGTAACACAACCGCTAGGACTCATGTCTCATCGGGGACATCTGGAGTAATTAGCACATATGGGCGATACTATACTTCCATAACCGTATATCATAGTATCCCAATGTGATTTACCTTACGTGGGTAGTTTAGTCCTGTACATTTCATGAAATCGTTACTCAATCAAAGGCCCAAACGTCATCCTTCATCTTTCACAATTACACTCTCATTCTACTAACAGGGTAGCTTTCCATCTCTTCTAAATGCTACTAGTCTTAGACTCCTTTGAGTTCATTCAGGCTATACTGAGCTTTTTATAACTTAGAGAAACCATTATCTCTCTTGTTTTCATGGGCTTAATCTTGAGGACTTGTACATTTCTTGTCACCTCCTCACTCGCCCTTTCTTATCCTTACTCCTGTCATAAAACCTTGTCGCCTTACTATACTTTAGCTTGCGACCGATACATATCTATTTATACTAGTCGCAACCTCCCTTCAACTTGCTTGCACCATAGATTTCCTTTTGTTATTTTGGAACATCAAGAGAGACATCACATCGTCTCTAACTTTTCTTTACTCTCTTGGCTATATCTCTCGGTACCTAGAAACCATAGGCTGGAAGATATGTCACTGATGGCGCTGCTATCATTCCTGGATACTGAATCCCAATGCCTCTAGCCTTTTGTCTGAAGTACGGACTATTCATAACCTTCTCTACTTGAGTATCTCATACGTTATTCACCTTTACCTTACTTACCTTAAAATATCACATCACATCTTATATCTCTTTCATGATCTCTCTTCCACATAGGTATAATTCACATACACAACTTGAACTTCTATTATAACACTTTCACCTCTTTACATGATTCGTTGAGAGCTTTATATTGACTACTTATGAGACTGGTACACATCTAACTAGATTTATCGTAGAGCCTCTATAAAATATGGCTACTGTATTGTCTCTCTTGTACCTCTAATATTAAGAGTGATCCTGCAATGTTTCCAATTACTATGTCCATAGTTTTCTGGGTTCAATAATCAAACTCATGATTTACTTAGTTGATGTAACTCTTTAGTTTCCTTTTTCCTCTGATCAACCTTTATGTAGGCTTAAGCTATCTTCCTATCTGCGGCTCATAGTGTTAGTTATTACTTTTAGCCTTTCATGAGTGCTATAGAATTTCCATGATACAATCCTTTAATATTTCAATCCTTTATCTATGACACGGGCTCAATTATTCCTTCTAACTTATACCGGAACCTTCTAAGACTGTATGATTTTCAGCATATATGCTTCATGGACAATACTCTAAGCTCTTAAGTGCGTTCATAACGTAACCAACTTTGGATCATTGGTCGAATAATTCCTTTCGTTCCTTCTCAACTTTCTTTAAACGTAAGCTATTACGTTTCCCGGTCTTTCTGCCCCCTTGTTGCATGCATACTTAGCTTATCTTAGTGCCCACACATATTAGAATTCCATACAACTCATACAGTCTTCAATATCACTTCTTATTTTACTCCCCGTTCATTAACCACGGTAGGTGCCACCTTCTTATGGAGTGCGTACAATGTTGTTGTGAGACTGTTGTTACATGACCATTTCCTCTTTAGGTCATTATGCTTAGGTTGAAGCCTTCTTCCTTATTTCCTCAGCTAGTCATTCATTGTAGTACTTAGGGTGGACCCTCTGACTCTTGTAAAGTTGTGAGCTTATTACATTGTATATTCGACCGACCTTTTCATGTCCTTCCTTGCCTATAATTATCCATAGTTACTTACTTCCATGCCCTTGTGCTTGTAGGATTGCTTATGAACTGATATTTTGACTGTCTTCCTAGTGGAACTCTCTTTTAATTCCCATAATACTCATACAATACCTTTAACTACCCTAACTCCTATCTGAAAATTCCTCAAGTATTACAATGACATTACTGCGAGGCTGAATTCACTATATTGGGCTTTACTATGTTTATCTTGCACGATCTTCTGACTCGTCTATAACCTCCTTTTCAGCCATAACTAGGCTCTTCCTGAATCAATTACTAACTATACGTTGGTCCATTCTCATATCAATGTTTCACGTAATCTTTCTTTGCCACTCCATAGTTACTAGAACCACTTAATTTTGACACAATATCACGTCACTCCATATTACTCCCATTGGGGGAGTACTAAGAGTCGGACCTACGACAATCTACCTATAGATGTTTTACCTCTTCATTTTTGGCATCTTTTCACATCATCGATGACCCTTACTCGCCCTGCGGTAATCCTCTTGTACCAAGGACAACAAAATTCCTTACTCACGAGGGTGACACCTAGTATAACTGACACACATAGTCCCTTAAGCTTAACTTCCTGAATGACCATTCTCTGAATTTCTCACGAACCTTCTTCTGCTGTCTATTCTATTATCGCCAGAACGCAATCTGAAATTCTCATGATGTCGACCATTATCAAATTACTCAGTCCCTAATTCATGTTTAGTTTATCTTGTTCACCAGCCCATACTAATTTCTATTATTTCTGGGGTCTTACTTTTCCTTCTGGTAATCACGTTAGAGTCACGAACTTATTCCTTGAAATGAGGATATGACTTTATGGACTATACTCTTTTGTTTTCTTAAGGCATGTCACCTCTCGTATCTTCCTTCATTTGACTATAGATTCTGTAATAATCTACCATTGTCATCCATGTATCGCATCTTACTCATAATGCTTTCTATTCTTATTTCCCTGCTAACATTTCTGTCTATCACTTTATTTTGAAAATTTCAACAGGACATTCTTTTGATTTTAGCTCCCCTTGCTCCATCTACTGGCTCTTCGGGTTGCCTAACATTCTTTCTTTACTAAGGCCGGGAGCCATACTAAGGTAATATTTATCCATTTCAAGGCTTCCGATGCCTATCTTTGTAGTACTCATATCTAGTTGTACTATTTTAGAGTGCACCATCTGGGTGTCTTACAAGGAGATCTATTAGCACATTTGCAATATACTTCGTAAATGTCAACTAACATAAACAATCCATCCACCATTTTGTGTCACTCTAACCCCAGCCGGATCGTGATATCCGTCTTTCTCTTATACTACTTCTGTTAGCTCCCATAGGGCATAAATAAGATGGGTGTGGCCAATTGTACACACCTCTTTTATTGTTGAAGGTTACTCAAAATGCTTATATTTCTCTGCCTGAGTTACAAATAGTAATATTCTTCATTAACTGGGTGCCTCGTACCCTTCTTCACCTTGCTTCCTTTACTTGTTGAAACTTGTATCTAGCTTCTAAATCTCATATTCCTTTTTAAAGTAAGAGTGAATAGATATTCTTGCCTTAGGGATCCTTATTAAGAAGCTTAAACGTCTTAGTATCCACATGTTCTACTGGGGACCTTACATTTACTCATTATAAGCATGATGCAAAATCGAGTTCCTCTGACTCAGTTCTTCCACAGCCATATTCAATCCCTTACCAACCGTCTTTCTAGATGTCGGTTACATTGCATTACGAATATAATAGAATTTTGGAATATGAATTTTTACAAGTGATCTCTACCACACGATCTAGAGTAATAAAGAAGGAAGAGTGACAGTCCTAAATGCGCTATAGCCTCCTACTTATAAGTGTGGTGCACGACACACCCATAAACAAGAATCTACTAGACATGGCTTGTAGACTCCCAAGGGTAGAACTGCTCTGATACCACTTTTGTCATGCCCCGAACCTTGGGGACGAGAATGGCACCCGGTGCCTCACCTAACCTTGCGTACCAACTTGCAACTAAGGGATACTGAACATATAATGTCATACTTTGTCCAAGGGTCATAGTGCAAGACAATTGCGAGTGTTGACTAAACATCAATATAAAGCTGGGCCGACAAGGACGTCAAAACTACTACAGCTGGCAAACATACAAAATATACAAAAAGGCCTATAAACCCAACATACTGCACTAACTGATAGGATATGTCTACTAGCCTCTACTGATGGATATACTGTGATTGGAACAGGGCCCCGACATACTCATAACATATATACATACATACACAAGATGTATATAAAGCTCTAGACCCGGCAACTCCGAATGTCATGGAGCTTATCGATCAAGCTGAACTCGGCCAACACCTAATGAGGAGGTATACTCGTCTATCTGTCTGAACCTGCACACATGAAATGCAGCGCCCCATGAAAAGGGACGTTAGTACGAAATAATGTACTGAGTATGTAAGGAAATATACTGAAAGCTGAAACCGAACTGATAATATAATAACTGAAAGTAACTGGGAGTCTATGCTCACCTGCTGATACTGACTTAACTTTCTCAATATTGTAAGTAAAATAGTTGTCCAGCCTTATAAGGCTCGGTATATATAACTGCTCTACCGCAGTAGGCTCGCTCATAGGCGCTCGACCACAGTAGGCTCGGTATAAATTTACCATCTGATCTGAGGTTGTCCAATAGGGGCCTGCCCACCGATTATAGCTTGATGGTGGTAAAAATAATGTGATCCTGCATATATATAGACCCTCTACTCTCTTTTCTGGAAGAAGACAATACTTAATTGAATACAAAGTCCCAAAAATGGAGAATACTATAACTTATGAGACTAGAAAAATGTACATAAATTCCGGGATCTGAATTTCTCTTTATGTCTCGTTATTAAACACATGTAATAACGAGATCATGCCAAAAAGAAGGAATGGATTAGCCTTAACATACCTGAGTCGATTCTCTTGACAATCCCTCTAACACACGTCAATTGTGACAACACATAACGACAAATTGAAGTAGGGGAAAATCCGTATGATATTCTTGAGAAGAATTGCACCGTACTCTCTTAGAATCGAAAAATCCCGTTGCTACTACATAGTGTAACTTTGCATGAAAGTCTTTGAAGCAAATAACATTGGCTAAGCACTGTAAAGGATTTTTTGGGAAATCTTGATCTCCATCCGTAAGTGTCTTACTCAAGGATATATGAAAGTCCTTTACATTTAAGATTTGTGGGCCCCAATTGCATAATGACTAAGCCACATATATTCTCTTAAACTGACACCTTGAATTGAGAATTAAGAGTCATTATTAATGCCTCTTTGAGCTGCCACATTTGGGGTGGGGAGGGGGGGTTGTTACACTTATTCAAAAATTCACCCCTTTCGCTAACCAACTTATTAATCTCACACTAATCCAATAATTAACCAACTACCCATATAATTAAGAATTATCTCAAATTACTGATAATAATA
The DNA here is from genome assembly GCA_005239525.1 of Nicotiana knightiana. Lineage (NCBI taxonomy): Eukaryota > Viridiplantae > Streptophyta > Magnoliopsida > Solanales > Solanaceae > Nicotiana > Nicotiana knightiana. Next base: position 172,338 of record ML372409.1, read on the forward strand.
CTCACCTTCAACACACCTTATATATCTTACTATCATGGTCATGCAGTACCTTGTATGACACTAGTCTATAAATACGGGGTAATATAGCTTGGACTGTATAATTCATCCCACCTTCACCAATTGCTTACCCTTCACCTTCACGGTTTTACTTATCACTTGTGTGAAATAGCATAATATTTGTAACCTCAAAATAATCTTATTCCCGAGCTTGCGTCGATTAATTTACGACGAAACTTTAATGTCCGAAAATGCGGGATGTAACATCCCATTCCCGAGCTTTCATCAATTCACTTATGGCATACATTCATGTACGAAAATATGGGGTGTAACAGTAAAGTCGTAAGTCTACCCGGACATAAACATGATTTTAGCTATGCACGGACTCTCGTCACTTTGTACGTACGTAACTCCTAAAAAACATATAACACAACAATTAGAATACCGAAGGGGATAATTTCCGTCTTACAAGGTTAGGCAAGAGACTTACCTCGCTTCCAAGCCCTTTACTCGGCTCTCAAACCTCACAAGTGCCTCAAAACAACGCCGAGTAACCCGAAACTAATCAAATGACGCATAAATAAATCAATATATGTTCAAAATTTCATAATTTAACTATTAGAGTAATTTCCCAACCTCGATGGAAAAGTCCATAAAAGTCAATCTCGAGCACACATGTCCAGATTCTGGAGATTTTTGTAGATAAACGTTACCCATAACCTTACAGACTCAAATATATAAATTATACTCAATTCCATACTGAACTTCGTGGTGAAATATAATTTTTACTAAACCCTAGGTTTTTCAACAAAGTTCCATGATTCTACTAATTTGTATGTTAAAATCTAACAATAATCCATGTATTCTCACATTAGGTAGAATCACTCACCTTATAACTCTTGATAAAAACCCCCCTCCAAGAGGCTCCTATCAGCCAAACCAAAGATGAAATAGGGAAAATAAGCCTAAGTCCCGCAATAAAAATGCAATTTGCACAATGATGCCTTCTTCGTGATTGCGGAAGGTCCCTCGCGATCATGAAGACCAAACTGGTTCATCCCACCTTTTACTCTATGAGTTCACGACACCAAGGTCAGGTTCGCGAAACATAAGTCCCCCAGGCCTCTGCGTTCGTGGTCCCCAGCAACTTTCGCGAAGGACATCTGCCTTCTGTTATCCTTAAACCTCATTATTCTTCGCGTTCACGAAGAGGAACCAGGTCCTTCATTGCGCTCGCTGGGCCCTCCTCACGTTCGCGATAAGCAAATCTCAGGACCTTCTCCCATCTCCTTTGCAATTGCGGGACTACCTTTGGGGTTGCTAAGCACACCAACACACCAAACGAAGAATATCATCCAACTTCAAAATTGCTCCAAGTGGTCCGAAACTCACCCGAAGCACCCGAGATCCCGTCCAAATGTACCAAAATGTCCATAAACATGCTGCAGACCTACTCAATGTCTCAAAAAATGTAAAATAGTATCGAAATCACGAATTTTACCTAAAAACCAAATTAATCAACCTTTATACTTTGAACTTCTTAAAACTAACTCGGAACACGACAAATCATACTTAGACAACACGGAATGATGCCAAGTTTTATGCACAAGTCAGAAATCTCTATAAGAACCTATTACAGGGCTATGAATCCCAAAAGGACATCGATAACACCAAAGTCTACTTCAAATCAAACTTAGAAAACTGTAAAACCATCAAGATGCCAACTTCCAATAATAAGTGTTGAAACGCTCCATGTCCACCCGGAACTCTATTTGAACATATGTCCAAGTCCAAATTTGGCCACCATAGTCCACTATTATTGAATGAAGTTCCTAATTCAGCCCGAATCCTTCCAAAACCAAAACAACCATCATTGCAAGTCATAAATCAGTAAAATCACATATACAAAGTCTTAAATAGGGGAATGAGGATATAGAGATAAAAGCGACCAGTCGTGTGTTTACAGGTAAGAGTTGGTAAAATCAGGACTTAGCTCATTTTATTCCATTTTTCAACTCTATAATCTCTGGAGGCAGGTTTTGAAGAATATTTTCTCCCCAAACTCATTGCTAAGTAACTTTAACTAGTTTTGAACCAATTTCATCTATATTTACCCTCAAAATCGGACAACAATTGAATTGGTAAGTGGTTTTAAGGATACGTGAATTAACTTGACACAAAGCGGTGAATTGAATTGCAATTGAAATAAACAATGATAAAGTAAGTTCAAACCACACGAATTGAAAAACTATAGCCTTGGGAGGTTGACCACCCTTGAACTGGATAAACTTCGATCAGTAACAATGCACAGGTTAACAAGAGCTTTAAGAGAAAAATAATGTATTGCTTTGGAATCTGTGTAACAATATCCTTCACAAGTAACCAAGACCCCTTTATATAGCAGGGGAGTCCTACTTTAGGTACAATTCAATAAAAGGTAAAAATATCTTAATTTTCTGGTTCCTATTGATACGTGCCGAGATTCTCGCCGTAATATCTGACCAATCACGGACACTTTGGCCTTCTGTTATTTCAGTCTTCTGTTAGTTATACTGAAAATATTTCCTTGAGCTCGTTCAGGTTCAGGGTCGATTCTGGGATCACGGAGTCAATGCTCTTGAGGACAGACATTCTAATCTCGGGTTCTGGCCCGGTGGGTCCGGGGGTCAATCTCCAGTCCCTCATATTCCGATCCCGATCTACCATGTCGTAGACGAGCCCGATTTCTACCATATACAGATAGCCCCCTTATTTTTCGGAGAGTAGATGAAGAGAAACAACATGAGCTCCCAACTCTCACCTTGATATGCGACATAAATGATATTAAATGAAACGTTGCATTATTCAAGTCTTAATGCAATTAAATGCTCGTCAGTTGCCGGTCGGCCACTCCTTGATGCGAACCGTCATTTGAAAACTATAAATACCCCTTATTTATTCATTCAAAGTTTACTTCCAACTCTCTACCCCTGCTTCTTAGAAATCTCTCTATTTTGTGGTAGTTATAGTATGATTTATTGAGATCCTTTGTGAATTCTTTAGCTCGTCTTCACCCCAAATCATCAAGAGTAATACTCTAACTTTATCTTCTTATTTTTTCCTCCATTATAAAAAGGAATGGAAAATACTTCAAAACCCGTTCCCCAAAAAGAAACTACTTCTACATCACGGCATACTGTCAAGGAGACTATTCCACGTACTGCTATTGAGGAGCCAGCAGTGGAACCCCTTTTGAGCACGTTCATCCTTGGTGGCTGCTCGGTAACTGCCAATTTTAAGGTTGAAAAACATTCATCCCTACCGGGTCGGTGTGAGAAGGTATCGAGGTACCTCTTCTCGATATTGAAGAAATTTGCCCCACAGTAAAAAAAGAATGCAACTGGGTTGGCAAAGAAGTGGTGTGTAACGACCCGACCGGTCGTTTTACGTTACCCATAGCGGCTTATTATGACTTATGAGTTGCAGGGACTGGAGGTTCGGGATTCGGAAGTGCTTAGAGTGCAAGAATACATGCATCCTGGATCAAATAATACTGAAGCCTCTCTACCACATACTAAGACAATACCTGTGATCACGGCATCTGAGGCCACTGCATCTGGTCTGGCCGGAATGGCATAGAATCTAGCTGGAGTACCGGAAGAGTGAGCTCCACTAGAGTGAACAGGTGCTGCCTGACCTCCCCCTGATTGGCCTCCACCTCTAGGACGACCCCTACCGACCTGTCCTCCACGTCTAGGTGGCCGGGCTGCTGGTGCCGGACCTTTCGGCTGATAACCCTGTTGTACGGCCTTGCCCCAAAACCTGGGACATTGCCTCCTTATATGACATGGCTCTCCACACTCATAACAACTCCCAAGTACCATAGTCTGCTGCCCTGAAGAAGAACCCTGAACGGTCGGAGGGTGATGTCCCTCTAGCATAACACTGAAGTAGGGGTCGGAGGATCTCGGATGACTGGGATAACCACTGGGTGAACTCTGAATGGCTGGAGGACGGTAGGAACGCTCTGGCATGGCGCTGAAATGAGGCCTCACTGGAACACCTCGGGGAGGTGGTAGAGGTGCTGAAATAAAGGCCTGTTGGGCTGACCACTGATAAACTGACCTCTGCCCCTAGCTGAGGCACCTCTGAAATCTCCAGAGAATCTAGCCCTCTTGTCCTGCTTGTCCTGATGCCCCTGCTCCTCGACCGATACCCCTCGATCTTGCGAGCAATCTCTACCACGAGTTGATAAAGAGTACCCATATCCACCTCTCGGGCCATGGTGGCCCTAATACCTGGATGCAACCCAGCTACAAATCTCCGCACCCTCTCTACATCAGTAGGTGGTATCATGAGTGCATGGCGAGACAACTCTGAAAATATGGCCTCATAATTTGTCACTGACATCTGTCCCTGCTCTAGACGCTCAAACTGATATCGCAGCTCTTCCCTCTCAGAGGGTGGGATATATCTATCTAGAAACATCTGTGTGAACTGCTCCCAAGTGACAGGAGGAGAATCTGCTGGCCTGCTGAGAGTATAGAACTGCCACCACCTACGAGCTCTGCCCTCCAACTAGAAGGTAGTGAAATCCACTCCATGGAACTATAGTATCCTCATATTGTGCAGTATGTCCCTGCACCTATCCATAAAATCCTGGGCATCCTCGCCTCGCTCACTCCCAAAGACTGGAGGGTGTAATCGGGACCGCCTATCAAATAACTTCTGTGAATCGCCATCTGCAGCTGGTCTAGGCTCAGGTGCTGCTGTAATAGGTTGTAACCCACCCACGGGCAGTGTACCCGAGGTATGATGTAATGATGTTGGCTGGCCTGCAGCCTGGGCAATAGAGGTCTGTACTCCCCATCCCGCTTGAGAAGTGGCAGGATCTGTTGGAAATAAACCAGCCTGGGACATAGTGTCCATAAATCTCATCATACAGCCCATGACTGCCTGGAAGCCTAGCGCCATCATGAAGTCTACTAGTGCAAGATCTGCTGGAGGCACCTCGTCCTACTCCTCTATAATAGGGTCCTCTGGTGGTGGAACCAGAATAGCTCTGGGATGCCCTCGTCCCCTACCGTGGGTCGGTGCCCTCCCCCAGCCTCTGCCACGGCCTTGGACAATGGGGGTACCGGCCCTTCCCGGGTCTGGAACATCAGATGCACGCGTCCTTACCATCTGTGAGAGAATAGAAGAATGAATCTAGTAAATCATCGACTGCACGATAGAATAATAACAAAGAGAGGTGTCTTAACACCCTATAGCCTTCTGAAGATAAGTAATGACGTCTCTGTACCAATCCGCAAGACTCAACTGGGTTTGCCCGTCACTCGTGAGACTTACGTGAACCTAGTGCTCTGATACTATGTTGTCACGACCCAAAATCCTAACTTAGGTCGTGATGGCGCCCAACAACAGGGTCAGGCAAGCCAATTCTCAATTTACTAAGGGTTCTTTCTTATTAGATTAAGAATTTCAACATATACTCAGTTTTTAAAACTTAAAACATGAATCGACAAGGATAATTAGCCAGTTTTTAATCGAAAGCAGTCATGAAGAGGCATGAGCCAATATATATACAAACCCAAAATCCATAATAACTATCACGTGTGTGCCAGGAACTAGTGTCATAAGTCCTACGGGCATACTAACAAAATATAGAAAAGATATAAAATATAGTCCCACTGTCTGAAGGAAATAGACGGGAAATAAGCAAAAGAAACCCCATGGTGCTGCGGGAGATCGCCAGGAGAAAATCAGCTCACCGTGAAGTCAGGTCCGTCCATAATCAAAGTCAAGCTTCGGTCTGACAACCAGATGCACCAGCCTCAGAACTTGTACAATTAAGTACTGAAGCATAGCATGAGTACATAAATATATATGAGTGAGTATCCCACCTAACCTCGAAGAGGTAGTGACGAGAGGTCGACATGATACTCACTAAGGTCCAACAATAAAATTTAACAGAATATGCTAGAAACGGTAGGCATATAAGGGCAGTGAAGCAACAAATATATATAAGGCACTGAAATCCAAGGAAGTACTGAGAATGAATAAAACAAGTACTAATTCACCTTCCCCCAAATATTAGTCAAATCAATGTCCATGAATTTAGTGACAAATAAATCATGCGCATGCAGGGTAAGGACAACCGGCCGGAGTCATAAGATAGTCATGTACGTGGACTGCCGAGGGTCGAACGGCCCAAACCATAAGTGCACCTTTCCATAAAGTACTCACATCTATGCACTGTCAAGGATCGAATGGCCCGTACCAAAAGTGCATATTTGCCATAAAGTAATCCTCTCTATGCACTGACGAGGATCGAACGACCCAAACCAAAAGTGCATCTCTCAATCCACCGTGGCCTACGGCCCGTTCCCATTAGAGTGGGGAGAAATAACACTCCGCTCGCGGAATGTAAATTGCGAAGCGCTCACATGCACACACATTATTCCTTTTTAAATTACTTTTCAGTGAACAATTCCTTACAAGGTTTCTCAAATTCCATGACCTTATGGAAATAAGCCGCATGTAACATTTAATTTATTAAGCATATAGTCATATCAAGTAAAACAACAGGCATGATGTGGGCCTAACTACCCGGACATAGTATTAATAGCCACTAAGTATGGACTCTCGTCACTTTGTACACACGTAGCCCCAACAAAAATAACATATAGCATTTAAACCACCTAGGGGGACAATTCCCCCTTACAAGGTTAGAAAGGAGACTCACCTCGTGTCGAATCTACTTCCCGGACCAAGAACGCGCCTGAAACTCCGAACTCTACACTGTAGGACTCGAAACTAGCCAAATATTATACAAATACATCAATTTATGCTCAAAGTATGGACATTCTCCTACTTATTTAGTAAATTCATCATTCTTGAAGAAATCCCAAAATTCACCCCGGGCCCGTACGCTCGGATTCAAAAAATTCACGAAGGAACCACCTACCCATAACCTAATTATCGTTAATACATGATTTTTACTTGATTTCATAGCTAATTGACGGGTAATTCTCTAAATTCCCGAAAGCCCTGGGTTACTACCCAATTCTTGATTTGTACTAATTAAGAAGGTTAACTTAACTAAGAATTCATGAATTAAACAAACTTTGGGATGGAATTTATTTACCTCAAAGTGGTTGGGTCGTGGAGCCCTTTTCCCAAGCTCTCAAAGTGTTTTGATGGAGGAAGGAATGAAGAAAACAATGAAGAATCCCGTATTTAAGAAACACATTGCCTGACAGTGGTTCCGCACCTGCGGCTCAAGGACCGCACCTACGGTCTCGCACCTGCGAGCAAAGGCTCGCACCTGCGGAAATGGACAAGGAATTCTGGGCCCGCACCTGCGGAAAGGAGACCGCACCTGCGAGAAATGGGCTGCTCGCCGGGGGTCGCACCTGCGAAGCTGGGATCACAGGAGTGGTCCTGCACCTGCGACTGGGCAACCGCACCTGCGGTCACACCAGAACAGGTGCATCAGCAACTATTTCAGCTGGTTTTTGGCCTCGTGTGGTGTCCAGGAGCCACCTGGGCCCACCCGAGCCCCTGTCCAAATACACCAACAAGTCCCAAATCATAATACGGACTCGCTCGAGCCTTTGGAACACCCAAAACAACGCCAAAACTCAAAATCACACCTCAAAACCCCTAGAACCAAACTTAGGATCTTTAAGTTTTCTTGATTTCGCTAACAACGCGCCGAACCGACCTATACTACTCGGAATGAAACCAAATTTTGCAGGCAAGTCATAAATGACACAGAAAACTATTCTGAGTCTCGGATTCCGTCCTGACCTCGATAACTCAAAAACACATCCCAAACCACAGTAGGAACCTAAAGAACTCTTATTTTAATATTGGACGTTGAAACGCTCCCGGGTCATCCAAAGCCCATTCCGAACATACGCCCAAGTCCAAAATCATCAGACGAAGCTACCGGAACCATAGAAACTCAATTCTGAGGTCGTTTACTAAAAATGTTGACCAAAGTAAAACTTGGCGTTAAAGGCCAACCTTAATGAACAAAGTGTTCCTATAATATGTTTCAGCATTATTTGCTCATTTTTTGGATGCTTCTCGCGAGTCCTTGGTTTCTCCTATATATGTGTCCATTCTTGTGGGCGGTTCTATGGTGGTAGACCGGATTTATCGGTAGCGGACCTTTTATTGCTCGACATGGTTGATTTTGAGATTATTCTAGGCATGTATTGGCTATATCCTTATCATGCCGTGCTAGATTTCCATTCCAAGACAATTACTTTAGCCATGCCCGAGTCGCCTAGGCTGGAGTGGAGAGGTTCCTCAGTTAGTGGAGCCAGGCGGGTTATTTCATTCATAAAGGCTCAACATATGGTCGAGAAGGGTTGTCTGGCCTATTTGTCTTATGTGCGGGAAACCAACGCCAATTCTCCGACGATTGATTCAGTGCCAGTGGTTCGAGAGTTTGCTGATGTATTTCCTTCAAACCTTCCAAGTATTCCTCCAGATTGTGATATTGATTTCTACATTGATTTAGCTCCACTCACACATCCTATATCTATTCCTTCGTACCGCATGGCTCCAAAAGAGTTGAAGGAGCAGCTTGAGGAGTTGTTAGCTAAGGGGTTCATCAGACCGAGTGTATCGCTGTAGGGTGCTCCATTTCTATTTGTCAAGAAGAAGGATGGATCCATGCAGATGTGTATTGATTACCGCCAGTTGAAAAAGGTTACCATTAAGAATAAGTATCCTTTGCCGCGCATAGATGATTTGTTTGACCAGTTGCAGGGTGCTCGTGTGTTTTCTAAGATTTATTTGAGGTCGGGATATCATCAATTGATGATTCGGGCTTCAGATGTTCTGAAGACTGCTTTTCGTACGAGATATGGCCACTATGAGTTCCTGGCGATGTCCTTTGGCTTGACTAATGCCCCAGCAACATTCATGGACTTGATGAATAGGGTGTTCAGTCTGTATATTGATTCCTTTGTCATTGTCTTCATAGATGACATCTTGATTTACTCGCGTAGCCTGGGTGAGCACGAGCAGCATTTGAGGGTTGTGCTCCAGACTATACGAGAACAAAAGCTATATGCTAAGTTCTCTAAGTGTTAGTTCTGGTTGGATTCCGTAGCATTCCTGGGCGCATGTGGTATCCGTAGACGTTATCAAGGTTGATCCTCAAAAGATCGAGGCAGTTCAGAGTTGGTCGCGTCCTACTTCAGCTATAGAGATCAGGAGCTTTTTGGGCCTAACAGACTATTATCGCCGATCTGTGAAGGGGTTCTCTTCTATTGCAGCTCCATTGACCAGATTGACTTAGAAGAATGCCCCGTTCCGATTTTCTGACGAGTGTGAGGCGAGCTTTCAGAAGCTCAAGACAGCATTGACCTCAACACCAGTTCTAGTATTGCCTTCCGGTTCTGGGATGTATACAATATATTGTGACGCTTCGCGTGTTGTCTTGGGGTGTGTGTTGATGCAGGAAGAGAGAGTTATTGCTTATGCTTCGTGCCAGCTGAAGGTTCATACGAAGAATTACCCTGTGCATGATTTGGAGTTGGCGGCGATTGTTCATGCTCTTAAGATTTGGAGGCACTACTTGTATGGAGTATCATGTGAGGTTTATATAGACCACCGTAACTTGAAGCACTTGTTCAAGTAGAGGGATATTAATTTGAGGCAGCGCAGATGGCTTGAGCTGTTGAAGGATTATGATATCACCATTCTTTATCATCCGGGCAAGGCAAACTTAGTAGCAGATGCTTTGAGCAGGAAGGCGGAGAGTATGGGTAGCTTGGCTTATATTGCAGCAGAGGAGAGACCTCTAGCCTTGAACATTCAGTCCTTGGCCAATAGCCTGGTGAGATTAGACCTTTCAGAGCCTCATCGATTTTTAGCACATGTGGTTGCTCAGTCATCGTTATTGGGGGAGATTAAGGCCCGCTAGTTCTATGATCCGTGCTTAGTAGAGCTTCGGGAGACAGTGGTTCAGGGTAGGGCCAAGAAGGTGCCTATTGGCGAGGATGGAGTTCTGATACTTTAGGGCCACTTATGTGTTCCTAATGTTGATGGCCTGAGGGATAGGATTCTAGAGGAGGCACACAGTTCTCGGTATTCTGTTCATCTTGGTGCTACAAAGATGTATCATGTTTTGAAGCAACATTACTGGTGGAGGCGGATGAAGTGGGACATCGTGAAGTATGTGACTAGGTGTCTTAATATCCAGCAGGTGAAGTATGAGCACTAGAGGCCAGGAGGCCTACTTCAGCAGATGCCCATTCCTAAGTGGAAATAGGAGCGCATCACTATGGACTTCGTGGTTGGGTTGCCTCGGACTTTGCGGAAGGTTGACGCGGTTTGGGTCATTTTGGATAAATTGACCAAATCGGCGCATTTCATTCCAGTAGCTACTATTTATACATATGAGAGGTTAGCCCGGATCTACATTCGGGAGATAGTCCGGTTGCACGGTGTGCCGGTGTCCATTATATCAGATCGAGGTCCTCAGTTCACCTCTCATTTGCGGAGCGCATTACATAGTGATATGGGCACCTAGATAGATCTCAACATAGCATTTCACTCTCAGACTGATGGCGAATCGGAGCGTACAGTTTAGATATTGGAGGACATGCTCAAGGCATGCGTGATTGACTTCGGGGGCCAGTGGGACCAGTTCTTGTCTTTGGCCGAGTTTTCTTACAATAATAGTTACCAGTCCAGCATCGAGATAGCCCCATTTGAGGCTTTGTATGGTCGGCGATGTCGTTCCCCTATCGGGTGGTTTGAGCATAGTGAGGCTAAGTTATATGGTACCGACCTGGAGAGGGATGATTTGGAGAGGGTGAAGTTGATTCAGGAGAGGCTCCATACAGCACAGTCCAGATAGAAGAGTTATGCAGATCAGAGGGCACGAGATGTATCATTTACAGAGGGAGACAAGGTTCTGTTGAAGGTCTCACCAATGAAGGGTATTACGAGGTTTGGGAAGAAGGGCAAGCTGAGCCCGAGGTTTATAGGTCCCTTCGAGGTGTTGAGGTGAGTTGGGGAGTTTTCTTATGAGTGAGCCTTAGCTCCCAGTTTATTAGGAGTTCATCCGGTCTTTCATGTATCCATGCTCCGGAGGTACCACGCCGACATCTCTCACGTGGTTGATTTCAGCACTTTTCAGTTGGATGAGAGGTTGGGCTACGAGGAGGAGCCAGTTGATATTATTGATAAACAGGATCGCCACTTGAGGTCCAAGAGAGTTTTTGCAGTGAAGGTCCAGTAGAGGGGCTAACTAGTCGAGGAAGCGACCTGGGAGTCTGAGGAGGGCATCAGAGCAGATATCCGCACTTATTCAGCACTTCAGGTATGATTCTAGACCCGTTCGAGGACGACGTTTGTTTAAGAGGTGGAGAATGTAACGACCCGACCTGTCATTTTGTGTTATCGGACCCCGTTCCCCAAAATGAAACTTCCCGTAGCGTCTTATTATGACATATGACTTACGGGGACTGGTGGTTCGGGATTCAGAAGTGTTTAGAGTGCTATAGGAACACTTGGTTCCTTAACGTTGGCCTTTAAGGCCAAGTTTGACTTCGGTCAACATTTTTAATAAACGACCTCTGAATTGAGTTTCGCAGGTTCCGCTAGCTTCGTATGATGATTTCGGACTTGGGCGTATGTTCGGAATGGGTTTTGGATGACCCGAGAGCATTTCGACGCCCAATATTGAAATGAGAGTTCTTTAGGTTCCTATTGTGGTTTGGGACGTGTTTTTGAGTTATCGAGGTCCGGGCGGAATTCCGAGACTGGGAATAGTTCCGTTATGTCATTTATGACTTGCCTGCAAAATTTAGTGTCATTCCGGGTAGTATAGGTCAGTTCGGCGCGTTGTTAGCAAAGTCAAGAAAACATAAAGTTCCTAAGTTTGGTTCTAGGGGTTTTGAGGTGTGATTTTGAGTTTTAGCGTTGTTTGGGTGTTCCAAAGGCTCCAGCGAGTCCGTATTATGATTTGGAACTTGTTGGTGTATTTGGACGGGGGCTCGGGTGGGCCCAGGTGCCTCCCGGACACCACACGAGGCCAAAAACTAGCTGAAATAGCTGCTAATGCACCTGTTCTGGTGTGACCGCAAGTGCAATTGCCCTGTCGTAGGTGCGAGACCGCTCCTGCGGTCCTAGCCTCGCAGGTGCGACCCCCAGCGGGTAGCCCATTTCTCGTAGGTGCCGACAAAGTTCCGCAGGAGTGGAGACACAGGTGCAGTCTCCTCTCCGCAGGTGCGGGCCCAGTCTTCCTCGTCCATTTCCGCAGGTGCGAGCCTTTGCTCGCAGGTGCGAGACCGCAAGTACGGTCCTTGAGCCGCAGGTGCGGAACCACTGTCAGGCAGTGTGTTTCCTAAACACGGGATTCTTCATTTTTTTCTTCATTCCTTCCTCCATTAAATCACTTTGAGAGCTTGGGAAAGGGGCTCCACAACCCAACCACTGTGAGGTGAGTAAATTCCATCCCAAAGTTTGTTTCATTCATGAATCCTTAGTTAAGTTAACCTTCTTAATTAGTAAAAATCAAGAATTGGCTAGTAACCTAAGGCTTTCGAGAATATAGAGAATTACCCATCAATTAGCTATGAAATCAAGTAAAAATCATGTATTAATGATCCTCAGGTTATGGGTGCGTGGTTCCTTCGTGAATTTTCGAAATCCGAGCATGCGGGCCCGGGGTGAATTTTGGGATTTCTTCAAGAATGATGAATTTACTAAATAAGTACGAGAATTTCCATACTTTGAGTGTAAATTGATGTATTTGTGTAATATTTGGCTAGTTTCGAGTCCTCGGGTGTAGAGTTCATAGTTTCGGGCGCGTTCTTGGTCCGGGAAGTAGATTAGACACGAGATGAGTCTCCTTTCTAACCTTGTAAGGGGAAACTGTCCCCCTAGGTGATTTAAATTCTATATGTGATAATTGTGGGGGCTACGTGCGTACAAAGTGGCGAGAGTCCGTACGTAGCGGCTATTACTATTATGTCCGGTGGTGTTTTGCTTGATATGAACTATATGCTTAATAAATTAAATGTTACATGCAGCTTATTTCCCTGAGGTCATGGAATTTGAGAAAACTTGTAAGGAATTGTTCACTGAAAAGTAATTTAAAAAGGAATAATGTGTGTGCATGTGACCGCTTCGCAATTTACATTCCGCGAGGGGAGTGTGATTTCCCCCACTCTTATGGTAACGAGCCTCACGCCACGGCGGATTGAGAGATGCACTTTTGGTTCGGGCCGTTCGATCCTCGGCAGTGCATAGAGAGGATTATTTTATGGCAGAGATGCACTTTTGGTTCGGGCCGTTCGATCCTCGGCAGTGCATAGAGAGGATTATTTTATGGCAGAGATGCACTTTTGGTACGGGCCGTTCGATCCTCGGAAGTGCATAGATGTGAGTACTTTATGGAAAGGTGCACTTATGGTTCGGGTCGTTCGACCCTCGGCAGTGCACAGACATGACTATCTTATGACTCCGGCCGGTTTTCCTTACATGCATGCGCATGATTTATTTGTCACTAAATTCATGGACATTGATTTGACTGATATATGGGGGAAGGTGAAGTAGTACTTGTTTTATTCATTCTCATTACTTCCTTGGATTCAGTTCCTTGTATATATTTGTTGCTTTACTGCCCTTACGTGCCTACCGTTTCTATCATATTCTATTAACTTTTATTGTTGGACCTTAGTGAGTGTCATCTCGACCTCTCGTCACTACCTCTTCGAGGTTAGGCGGGATATTGACTGGGTACATATATATTAATGTACTCATGCTACGCTTATGTACTTAATTGTACAGGTTCTGAGGCTGGTGCATTTGGTTGTCGGATCGGAGCTTGACTTTGATTATAGACGGACCTGACTTCACGATGAGCTGCTTTTCTCCTGACGGTCTTCGGTAGCACCATGGGGTTTCTTTTGCTTATTTCCCGTCTATTTCCTTCAGACAATGGGACTGTATATTATATCTTTTGTATATTCTGTTAGTATGCCCATAGGACTTGTGACACTAGTTCCTGGCACACACATGACAGTTATTATGGATTTCGGGTTTATATATATATTGGCTCACGCCTCTTCATGACTGCTTTTTATTAAAACTGGCTAATTGTCCTTGTCGATTCATGTTTTAAGTTTTAAAAACTCAGTATATGTTGAAATGCTTAATCTAATAAGAAAGAACCCTTAGTAAATTGAGAGTTGGCTTGCCTGACCCCGCTGTTGGGCGCCATCACGACCTAAGTTAGGATTTTGGGTCGTGACAACATAGTATCAGAGCACTAGGTTCATGTAAGTCTCACGAGTGACGGGCAAACCCAGTTGAGTCTTGCGGATTGGTACAGAGACGTCATTACTTATCTTCAGAAGGCTATAGGGTGTTAAGAAACCTCTCTTTGTTCTTATTCTATCGTGCAGTCGATGATTTACTAGATTCATTCTTCTATTCTTTCACAGATGGTAAGGACGCGTGCATCTGATGTTCCAGACCCGGGAAGGGCCGGTACCCCCATTGTCCAAGGCCGTGGCAGAGGCTGGGGGAGGACACCGACCCACGGTAGGGGACTCGTCAGTTACAAGTACATGGGGTTGGTTGTATCATACTACACTTTTGCACTTCTTTTGGAGATTCTGGTATTGGTCCCAACGGCGTTTAGTGCAGGCTTTCTCGAACTGTCATTATCCGGAGACTTGAGGTAGGGTTGCATGGTGTTCGCAGACCCTGAAGTCCCCTTCTTATCTTCTTACACTGTTTATTTCATTCATACAGTTGTATTACCATTTCAAACCTTGTATGTAGGACTTCTAGCCGTTCATGTACTTGTGACACCAAATTATGGGAATGGACTAGTTAGCGTGTTTGGAGCTTAATATTATTTTGAAGTTCTACAACTTTACCTCCTTATTAATCTGCTTTTAAAAATTGTTATTGTAAATATTGGTTTAGCTAATGTTGTCTTGCCTAGCTAGTGAACCTTAGGCTCCATCACGGACCCGTGGTTGAGATTTTGGATCGTGAAAAAATTCTTTACCAATATTTATTTTACACTGAAACCAAAAGTCAAAAATTTTGATGTTGTGTTTTTACTGACATTAAGATTAATGTTGGCAAATGAATTATGACATTTATTTTGCAGCTATTATCAAATGTTACCAATATGGCCTTAAACTATGTTTGCTTGCAACATATATAGAAATGTCAGAAATTATTGTTGTCACGACCCAATTCCCACTATACGCCGTGATGGAACCCAACGTCGATGCTAGGTAAGCCAACAATGAACTATCCATTTAATTGTTCATTTTAGTATTTTTAAGGACATTGATGTTTTTCGATTAATAAAAAACTAAGAGTAAATGAACTTAGGAATATAAAACATAAAATAAACATAAGGGTGAATTATAAAAATTAATAGACAAAAATCATGTACTAGAAAATCTCAAAAACCCGGAGTCACAAGTGCACGAGCATCTAGTGGAATATAAAAAACTCTGTACAACTACTGTCTGAAAAAGAATTCACAGAAATAATAAATACAACAAGAGGAGGCACCGGGTGCTGCAGAATGGAGCATGGGAAGTAGCTCGCCACTAAGCTTTCGGGTAATGCAGATGCACGCCTAGACGAACACTAGATATACGTGCCTTAGTACCTACACAATTTGTGCAGAAGTGTAGCGTGAGTACGT
This sequence comes from Nicotiana knightiana, assembly GCA_005239525.1. NCBI lineage: Eukaryota > Viridiplantae > Streptophyta > Magnoliopsida > Solanales > Solanaceae > Nicotiana > Nicotiana knightiana. Next base: position 188,026 of record ML372409.1, read on the forward strand.
ATACAACCTGTACCCTATAAGTATCTAGTCTAACCTTGGAGAAGAAGTGACGAGGGGTCGACATCGACACTTACTAGTGGTAAATATACATAAAATGCAGTAATTATAAATAGGCATGAAATAAAATAGTAATAATGGAATAAGAGGCAATAAATAAGTGTTGCTTTAACTGAATAACAAGTTAAAAGTCCCCAATATCACATGATAATATCAATAAGTAAGGGCCAACAAGTAATTACAATTTCTCAAGTCATGAAGGATATATCGAGTATAATCGGACTCCTAGATACAACACGCACGAGTTATGCCAAGGTCATACGACCCGATCCACAACAATCGTGTACATACACTATTGAGGTCGTACGACCCGATCCAAAACAATCGTGTACATACACTACTGAGGTCGTACGACCCGATCCATAGATCCATCACATTATCTATAAATATTGACGAGGCATTCGACCCGATCCATGGAAATAGGAAAACTCTCTAAACGACGAAATATATGTTTACAATCCTAAGGTAAGCCCATAAAGGGATATAAAGTCTCCATCAATAATTAAACATTCCGCCAAATCTATACGTAATGAAGCTCGGACTAAAATAATCTTTAGTCAAATTTAATTTATTAATACAAGCAATTAAATTGGCGAGGGTCTATTGGAAACAACCTCTCTATCCTCACAAGGTAGAGGTAAGGTCTACGTACACAATACCCTCCCCAAACCCAACGGTGTGGGATAATACTAGCTATGTCGATGTAAGATATAATAACCCAACTAGGTCGGTGTCGAATCCCACAGGGAATAGGTATGAAAAGATTACTTGAGTAGTGTGAAACTTGACTTAAATCGTAATTCTATTCCGTTATCTAAAAAGAGTGTTGTAACTGAGTGAAATGAAGACAAGTATAATATTGTGAGATTGTAACTAATTTGATTAAAGAAACCAAGGTTGTGTCTCCTCCGATGGAATGTAATTCTATCGGTGTTAATATTATATATTTCTAATGGGAGGTCCTTTTATATGCAATTGATTTCTAAATAACTACTCAATATTTTCCAATAGTCGAGTAGTATTTCCTCTTTATGATTTTTCCAAATATAAAAGAGTTTCAATTAAGATTAACCAATTTATGCCAAATAGAATCCACTTATTCCTAAGTAATTCTATTAAATAAGGTTTAAAGCCTTGAGTTTTTGATATTCACTTCTACCAAACCCTAACCCACTTTTCCAAGTAAAGAATGAATAAATGGAATTTTTTAATGTTTGCAACCACCAACAATAAATGAAGAATGAGAAATGAATAAATATCAACCAACCATTATATATATTCAATGGTAAACACCAATTAACATTACACGCATTTAGGGTCCACAACCTTAGTATTTCAGACTAGCCACGCATACTAAAATACAAAGATAAAATAATAGTTAAAGTCATAAAGTTTACAAAAGTGCAAGAATCTTTCTTCTAAGGCTTCCAAAATAATCATTCTTTTCAGACAAGATGACCCACAAAAATCCTAGTAAATCTGTTTATAGTGGGCTAAAAGTCAGAGTCAAACTTGGACAAAAACTTCCCTGCAGAGCATTTATGCGACCGCATACTGGTCGCAGATCACGTATGCGGTCCGCATATCTTTGAAATCATCGCATAATCTGAAGTCTCCAAACCCATCTTCTAACCGCATTTCAATTATGCGGTTGGCATATCCATTATGCGACCGCATATTCCTCCGCAAAAGTGCTTCTCAACTTTCTTGATTTTAGTTATGCGATCACTATGTGGTCTGCATAAGAGTTATACGGCCGCATAATGGATCGCATTTTCTCCTCTTCAGTTAACCAAAGATCTGCTTCAGTCTGTGATGGTTATGCGGTCCGCATATGCTTTATGCGACCACATACTTGCATCATTTCTGCCATTTTGTTGCTTTTTGAATTTTTTTCCATGTTTTTGGGTCATCAAGCCTCACGCACTACAAAACGCAAAAACTTCATAAGAATTAACTGAAAATGCATTGAAATATGGACTAAAGTTTATGTAATTGGTATTAAATGTGCAAAACTTCTACGGCACATAACGAGTCCACGTGCCTGGATTCCGGAAATTTTTGTAAATACATGTCACACATAACCTCCCGAACACAAAATATATAACTTCTACTCAATTCCATAATCATTTTTGTGGTCTATTCCCTTTTTTATCAAAACCTAGGTTTTTCAACCAAAATCCTAATATTTCAACAATTTACATGTTCGAATCTACCCATAATTTATGAATTAAGTTCACATTATATAGAAACCACTTATATTGAATTGCTAGGTCAAAATCCCTCTCCAAGGAGCTCTACAATCGGCCAAGAAATTTGAGAAATGATGGAAATAAGCCAAATCTAGATTTTTAAAAGACACACTGCCTAGTTAACCCTTCTTCGCGATCATGAAAGTTCACTCGTGATCACGAAGACAAAGCTGCCATCTCCCAAGATTTTCTCTTCGCGAAAGTGTGGGAAGACTTGCAATCGCAAAGGCTTGCCCAACCTGACCTTCACGAACATGGTCAAACCTTCACGAATGCGAAGGGTAATAGTGGTTGTCCCTCGCAGGGCTCCTTCTTCTACGCGAACGAGAGATTGACTTTGCAATTGCGAAGGCATCTGGCCTAAAACTTACCAAATGCAACCGCTTGATCGTGACCGCAAAGAACATATCACACCACGACACAAATCCTTCATCGGGAACGTGACCACATCTCCTTGTTCGCGAAGAAGGAAACCCGAACCAGCAACTCAGCACTTTTGGATTTGGATCCGGACGGTCCGAAACACACTCGAGCCACCCGAGACCCCATCCAACTAGACCAATAAGTCCATAAACATAATGCGGACCTTCTCAAACTCTAAAAACACATAAAACAACATCAAAACTAAGAATCGCACTCCAAAACCAAAATGATCAACTTATGAACTTCAAACTTCTTCAACTAGTTCCGAACGCGTCGAATCATACATAGACAACTTGGAATGACGCCAAATTTTGCGTACAAGTTATAAATCACCATACAGACCTATTCCTAGGCTCAGAATCCCAAATGGGCCTTGATAACATGAAAGTCCACTTCAAACAAATTTTAAAGAACTAGAAAATCATCAATGTGCCAACTTTCAACATTAAGCACCGAAGTGCTCCCAGGTCACCCGAAACCCTATCTGATCACAAGCCCAAGTCCCAGATCATCATATGAGCCTATTGGAACCATCAAATTCCTGTTCCAAGGTCGTTTACCCAAAATGTAGACTCAAGTCAAACTTTGACATCTTAGGCCACTATTAAGGAACTAAGTATTCCAATTTCAACATGCACCCTTCCAAACCCAAACCAACCATCCCCGAAAGTCATAAAATAGTAAAAGAACATACGGGGAACCTAGAAATTGAAATGACAAGTCGTGTTGTTACATTCTCCTCCTCTTAAGCAAACGTTCATCCTCAAATGGGTCTAGAATCATACATGGAGTACTGTATAAGTGTAGATATCTGCTCCGCATGACCTCATCGGTCTCCCAAGTCGCCTCATCGACTGGTTGACCCCTCCACTAGACCTTTATCACAGAAATATTCTTAGACCTTAACTGGCGAACCTGCCTGTCAACAATGACAATTGGCTCCTGTTCATAACCCAAGCTCTCATCTAGCTAAAACCTGTAGTAATCAAACTATGCGACCTGTCGGCACGGTAGTTCCTATCACGACCCCAAATCCTAAGCCGGTCGTGATGGCGCCTATCATGGAACTAGTCTAGCCAACCATTACAGACTATAATAATATTTCATAATTTCCCGAAACTTAGCAGATTTTAAAACAACAAAATGAGATAAACAATTTATACACTACCCCAAAATCTGGAGTCAACTGTCATGAGCATCTAGGACTATGAATACAATGTACAATAAGGTGACTTGCTACTACAAAATCATGAAGTACAAATGACAAAAACTCTAAACTGAGGAAAGGAAAGGAGGTGAGCTGGGGATGCTGAGCAGCTACCTCGATCCTCGAACAACTCCAAGCACGTTCGAAAATCAACTAGTGAGATGGTCTGGTACCTGGATCTGTACACAGAGGTGCAAGAAGTAACGTGAGTAAACCAACTCAGTAAGTAATCATAGTAACTAAAAACTTGAGTGTAGTGACGAGCATTTATAAAACATGTAAATCCATATAATGAGTAAGAGTGGAAATGAATAAATCAAGTTAGGAATCTAGATTCCGAATATTTCATAAAACTCCATTTTCCAATTTAAAATCTCGCACAAAAACATTTGTCCAAAATTATCATCAGAGGCTCAGTGTAAAGAAGAGTGAAAACAGTAGTTTCATAAAATATAATCCCCTCGAGCACAGTATCACTCACAATAAAGCCTCTCGGGATAGCCTCTCAGTCACTCGTGACTCCACTATCAGTATCTCATGCTCACACAAAACACTCATACTCAGCAAGTATGATGAATACGTGCAACTGCTCCGGCGGGCAGCCTGATCCAATATATATATATATATATATATATATATATATATATATATATATATATATATATACTGATGCGGTGTGCAGCCCGACCCATATAACATATGTTGCGGAATGCAGTCCTATCCATATAATAGTTGACTGCGCCCACTTAGGGTGTACAGACTCAGGAGGGGCTCCGACAACCCAAGCTCTATATTTGTTGCGGCGTGCAGCCCGATCCTATATGAATATTGTTGCGGCGTGCAGCCCGATCCATAACTATCCTCACATACTCGGCTCTCGGCCTCACTCAGTCATCCTCACAAGCCACTCGGGCAATTCATCTCAACTCAACGGGACTCAGCCCAAAATACCTCTCAGAGTTTCAAAATAGTGTGATAACAGTGAAAATAAGTATAAGTTTCTAAAATACAGGATGTCGTAAGGTTTTAAATCGAATACGCGGCTTAATAGTTACTACGGGACAGACCAAGTCACAATCCCTGTCGGTGCACACCCACACGCTCGTCACCTAGCATGTGCGTCACCTCATTTACCAAAATAATATAAAATACCGGGGTTTCATACCCTCAGGTTTAGAGTTACAATCGTTACTTACCTCAAAACAGCCCAAAAGCTACTCTGTGATGCTCTTGCTCCTCGAATTGGCTCCCAAATGATCCGAATCTATCACAAATCAGATCAACAACATTAATATATGCTAGGGGGATGAACCCCAATAGAAAACTATCAAAATTAGGGACAATTTCCGAAATTGGCAAAACCCGAGCCTCGGGCCCACGTCTCAGAATTAGATAAAAATCACAAAACTAGAATCCTCATTCCCTTACGAGTCTACCCATGCCAAATTTAAAAAACTCCAACCTCAATTGCCCACTCAAATCACCAAAAGAATTTTCAAAATTTTCCTCCCATTTTCCCAAATTTTGCTACTTTAATTCCTGTAATTGCATGGTAAAAATCAAGACGAATTCATGAAATTGAACCATAAATGATTAAAGAACACTAACCACAAGAATCCCACTGAAAATCTCGTCAAAACTTTCCTTCCCCCGAGCTCTCTATTGGAAAAATGAGTTATGGCCAAGAACCCCCGAAATTAGAACTTAAATCTTCCTGCTCAGGTCATTAACTCACTGCGATCGCGAGACCAGCCACACGATCGTGAAGAAAAACTTACTGCCTTCAAAATTTTACACATTTCGATCGCACAATTCACCCACACGATCGCGAAGCTTCGACTCCCTGACCTATGCGATCGCATACCTAGTAACGCGGTCGCGAAGATTAATTGCAACAACCTCACGCACCCTCTTTTCATCTACGCGATTGCACAAGGAACCACGCGACCGCACTGCTCAAGACTGCCCAACCTATGCAATCGCAAACCTTGCGACGTGATCGCATAGAACAAATCTACCTGCCTTCATTTTTACTCTACGTGACCGCGGATAAACTCACCCGATCGCAATGAACAAACCACTGCTGCTAAAACACCAGAAAACCAGCAATCTCTCAAAGGCCAAAATTGCCTGTTTGAGCATCTGAAATACACCCGAGGCTCCCGAGATCTCAACCAAACCTACCAACATATCCCATAACATCATTCAAACTTATTCGAGCCTTCCAAACACCAAAAATAACACAAAAACACCAAAATCACATCAAATTCAAGCCTATGAACTTTGAAACTTCTAAATTCCGCCAATGATGCCGAAACCAACCAAAACACGTCCGAATGACCTGAAAATTTGCACACATGCCCAAAATGAAATTATGAACATGCTCCAACTTCTGAACTCCATTCCGACCACGATAGCCTATTTTCCCTTGCCGACCGAAAATCGCCAAAAACTAACTTTCGCCAATACAAGCCTAATTCTACACCGGACATCAAAACTTCATTCCTAACCCACTCCTAAGTCCCAAATCACCTAACGAAGCTATCCGAGCCATAAAATCAACATTCCGAGGTTGTTTACCAATAAGTCAACCCCCAGTTGACTATTTCAACCATTAAGCTACTTTAAGAGACTAAGTGTCTCTGTTCTCACCAAGACCACTCTGAACCCGAACCAACCGATCCAACACAACATAAATAGGCTAAGAAATATATGATAAAGCATAAATGGAGGAAACGGGCTAATTTCATGGAATGACCGGCCGGGTCGTTACATCCTCTCCCTCTTAGACAAACGTTCGTCCTCGAACGGGTCTAGAAACATACCTGGAGTCTCGAATAAGTGAGGATATCTACTCCGCATCTCCCTCTCGGTCTCCCAGGTGGCATCCTCCACCAACTGCCCTCTCCGCTGAACCTTCACTGAAACTATATCCTTAGACCTCAGCTTCCTGACCTGACGACCCAAAATAACCACTGGATGTACCTCATATGACATATCACCCTCGAGCTGAACCGTGCTGAAGTCCAAAACATGAGACGGGTCACCAGCATACTTCCGGAGCATTGAAACATGGAACACCGGATGAATACTCAATAAGCTGGGAGGCATGGCAAGTCTATAACCCACCTTCCCAATACTCTGAAGCACCTCAAAAGGCCCAATGAACATGGGACTCAACTTTCCCCTCTTCCCGAAACTCATAACACCCTTCATAGGTCACACATTCAACAACACCTTCTCCCAAACCATGAAAGACACATCTCGAACCATCCGGTCCGCATAACTCTGCTGCCTAGACTGCGCCGTGCGAAGCCGCTCCTGAATCAACTTCACCTTACCCAACGCATCCGGAGCCAAGTCTGTGCCCAATAGCCTAGCCTCGCCCGACTCAAACTAACCAACCAGAGATCTACACCTCCAACCATATAAAGCATCGTACGGAGCCATCTGGATACTCGACTGATAACTATTATTATATGCAAACTCCACGAGTGGCAGAAACTGGTACCATGAACCTCCAACATCAATGACACGGGCACACAACATATCCTCCAAAATATGAATAGTACGCTCCAACTGCCCGTCGGTCTGAGGATGAAATGATATGCTCAACTCAACCTGAGTACCTAACTCCCTCTGCACGACCATCCAAAACTGAGATGTGAACTAAGTACCTCTGTCAGAAATAATAGAAACTGGAACCCCATGCAATCGGACAATCTCCCTTATGTAAATCTCAGCTAACCGCCCCGGAGAATAAGTATAGGAATAAAGTGCGCGGACTTGGTCAGTCGATCCACAATAACCCATATAGCACCAAACCTCCTCGAAGTTCGTGGGAGGCCAACTACGAAGTCCATGGTGATCCGCTCCCACTTCCACTCTAGAGTATCTAGTCTCTGAAGTAATCCACATGGCCTTTGGTGCTCATACTTGACCTACTGACAGTTGAGATCCCGAGCCACAAACTCAACAAGATCCCGCTTCATCCGCCTCCACCAATAATGCTGTCTCAGATCCTGATACATCTTTGTGGCACCCAGATGGATGGAATACTACGAACTATGGGCCTCAGTTAGAATAAAATCTCGAAGTCCATCCACATTGGGCACGCAAATCCGGCCCTGTATCCTCATGACCCTATCATCACCAATAACTACATTCCTAGCATCACCGCAACAGACCCTGTCCTGAAGAATGAGCAAATGTGGATCATCATACTAGCTTGGTCTAATCTGATCATAAAGGGACGACCTGGAGGCTACACAAGCCAATACCTGTGGGGGCTCTGATAGATCCAATCTCACCAACTGACTCGCTAAATCCTGGTCATCAAGTGCTAAAGGTCTCTCTGCTGCTGGAAGGTAGGCTAGACTCCCCAAACTCTCTGCTCTGCGACTCAGGGCATCGGCCACTACATTGGCCTTCCCCGGATGATATAGAATAGTGAGGTCATAATCCTTGAGAAGCTCCAACCATCTCCTCTGACGCAAATGCAGATCCTTCTGCTTAAGCAGATGTTGCAAACTACGTTGATCAGTGAAAATCTCGCAATGCACTCCATATAAATAATGACGCCAAATCTTCAAGGCGTAGAAAATAGCTTCTAGCTCAAGATCGTGCACTGGATAATTATTCTCGTGCACCTTCAACTCTCTGGACGCGTAAGCAATCACCCTACCGTCCTGTATCAAAACTGCTCCAAGGCCAACTCTCGAGGCATTATAGTGAACTATATAAGAACCTGAACCCGTAGGAAAAACTAACACCGGAGATGTAGTCAAAGATGACTTAAGCTTCTGAAAGCCCTCCTCACACTCCTCAGTCCACCTGAACTAAGCACCCTTTTGGGTCAGTCTGGTCATAGGTACTGCAATAGATGAAAATCCCTCTACGAAAAGGCGATAGTACCCTGCCAAACCAAGGAAACTGCGAACCTCGGTAGCTGATGACGGTCTAGGCCAGCTCTGCACCGCCGCTGTCTTTTTTGGATCAACTTGAATACCCTCACTGGACACCACGTGCCCCAAGAATGCTACCGAATCAAGCCAGAACTCACACTTCAAAAATTTTGCATACAATCTCTTCTCCCTCAATGTCTGAAGCACAACTCTCAAATGCTGCTCATGATCCTCCCGAGATTGGGAATACACCAAGATATCATCGATAAACATGATGACGAAAGAATCCAGATAAAGCCGGAATACACTGTGCATCAGGTGCATAAATGTTGTTGGGGCATTGGTCAGCCCGAATGACATAACTAGAAACTCATAATGACCATATCTAGTCCTGAAAGCAGTCTTTGGAATGTCTGGCCCCCGAATCTTCAACTGATGATATCTAGAACGCAAGTCAATCTTGAAAAATATCTTGGCACCCTACAACTGATCAAACAAGTCATCCATACGAGGCAATGGATACCCGTTCTTCATCAGCTCCCGATAATCAATACACATACGCATAGAACCATCATTCTTCTTCACAAACAACACCGGTGCACCCCAAGGTGACACACAAGGCTGAATGAACCCCTTATCTAGGAGTTCCTGAAGCTGCTCTTTTAATTACTTTAGCTCCGTTGGTGCCATACGATAAAGTGGAATATAAATAGGCTGAGTGCCTAGAACCAGGTCAATACCAAAATCAATGTCCCTGTCAGGTGGCATGATTGGAAAGTCTACAGGAAACACGTCCGGAAAGTCACGGACCACAGGTCCCGAATCAATAGTGGGAGTCTTGCCACCGACATCCCTCACAAAATCCAAATACGATAAACAACCCTTTTCAACCATACGCTGATCCTTCATGTAGGAAATCACCCTGCTAGGCACAGACTTAGAAGAACGATCTTAGCGTGACAATCAAGAACAACATGACACGGAGATAACCAATCCATTACCAATATCACATCAAACTCAACCATGCTAAATAATAGTAGGTCCACTCGCGTCTTCAGGCCCCCAATAGATATCACACACGAATGATACACACAGTTCACAACAATAGTATCGCCCACCGGAGTCGACACATGAACAGACGTAACTAAAGACTCATGGGGCATATCCAGAAAATGGGCAAAATATGATGAAACATAGGAACATGTAGAACCAGGGTCAAATAAAGCCAAAGCATCTCGGCGACAGACTGAGACAATACCTGCGACCACTGCATCGGAGGCCATAGCATCTGGCCTGGTTGGAAATGCATACTTACGGGCCTGAACTCCACCTGCTCGACCTCCCCCTCTAGGGCGGCCTCTAGCTGACTGACTACCACCCCTGGTTGCCTGGGTGGGTGGTGAAGTAACTGGAGCTGAAGTCGAAGGCTGGCTCCTCAACTGAGATGGACCTCCAAGAAGATGAGGACACTTCCTCCTCATATGCCTGAACTCTCCACACTCATAACAACTCCCTGGAGCTGGAGACAGGACTGAAAGAAACCCCTGGCACCAGAATGGCCACTAGGAAAAGCATGCATAAAGGAACCTTGAACTAATGGTGCTCGAGCTGCACTCTGGGCTGGAAGGGCACCGATTGAAGAACGGCCTGGTTGAGAACAACGGGGATCATGACCCGAAGATGCACCACTGTAGGCTGGGTGGCTGACTGAGGAGGCCTGAATGAACGGCCTCTACCATGCTGAAATTACCCCTGGAAGGAGCACCACTAGAACCATTCGATCCTCGAGGCTTCTTGAACTCCCTCTCTTCCCGCTCCTGACGGCGAACCGACTCAATATCTCGAGCAATATCAATAACCTGCTCGAAGGTAGCACCTGATACCCTTTCCCGAGTCATGAAAAGCTAGAGTTGATAAGTGAGTCCATCCATGAACCTCCTAATCCTCTCCCTATCGGTAGGGACCAACTCGGTGGCATAACGATGAACCTTTGAAAACCGCATCTCATATTGCGTCACTGATAGCTCCCCTTGACGCAGCTGCTCAAAATGTCGGCGCTGCTCCTCCCTATGGGACTGGGGTACATACTTCTCCAAGAAGATAATGGAGAACTGTTTTCAGGTCACGGGTGCTGAACCAACAGGCCTACGCCTCTCAAAAGACTCCCACCAAGTGAAAGCAGCACCAGAAAACTGGAAAGTAGCAAACGAGACCCCACTGGTCTCCAGAATCCCAGCAGTACAAAGCATCCTCCGACACTTATCCAGAAAACCCTGGGCATCCTCGCCCTCCTCACCTCTAAATGTCAGAGGCGGAAGTCTATTAAACCTCTCCAGTCTACGCTGCTCATCATCTGGCATGGCTTAAACCACGAAGTCCTGAACTGGAGTAACTGGCTGGGCTGGAACCGCCCCTGCTGGAGTATATGCAGCGGGGATCTGCTCCTGACTAGTAGGGGGATCAACTGGTACTGCTCTGGCTGCCGCACGGGCTAGCCTCTACCTCTACCACGGCCTCGACCCCTCGCTGGTCTAGCTGGTGGCTGATCACCCTGATCGGTAGCGCGAGTCCTCACCATCTGTGAGAGAATGAAACAACAGAAGTTTAGATTTCCAAGATAAAAAAAATGGCACGACAGAATCAAGAAAAATGAGATTTTTCCTAAGGGTTCTGTAGCCTCTCGAAGATAAGTACAGACGTGTCCGTACTGATCCACAAGACTCTAGTAAACCTGCTCATGACTATTGAATCCTATGTAACCTAGGCTCTAATACCAACTTGTCACGATCCCAAATCTTAAGATGGATATGATGGCACCTATCATGGAACTAGGCTAGCCAACCATTACAGACTATCATAATATTTCATAGTTTCCCAAAACATAGCAGATTTTAAAAGAGCAAAATGAGATACACAATTTATGCACTACCCCAAAACTTGGAGTCAGTTGTCATGAGCATCTAGGACTATGAATAAATGTACAATAAGGTGAATTGCTACTAAAAAATCCTGAAGTACAAAAGACAAAAACTATGAACTGAGGAAAGTAAAGGAGGGGAGTTGGGGACGCTAAGCAGCTACCTCGATCCTCGAACAACTCTAAGCACGTCCGAAAATCAACTACTAAGATGGTTCGGTACCTGGATCTGCACACAGAGGTGCAGGGAGTAACGTGAGTACGCCAACTCAGTAAGTAATCATAGTAACTAAAAACTTGAGTGTAGTGACGAGCATTTATAAAACATGTAAATTCATATAATGATTAACAATGGAAATGAATAAATCAAGTCAGGAATCTACATTCCGAATATTTCATTAAACTCCAGTTTCCATTTTAAATCTCGCATAAAAACATTTGTCCAACATTATCATCAGAGGCTCAGTGTAAAAGAAGAGTGAAAATAGTAGTTTCACAAAAATATAAGCCCCTCGGTCACAGTATCACTCATAATAAGCCTCTCAGGCAAGCCTCTCAGTCACTTGCGACTCCACTATCAGTATCTCATGCTCACACTAAACACTCGTACTCAACAAGTACCATGAATAC